>PVLA01001176.1:0-22320 GCA_004027455.1 Hydrochoerus hydrochaeris
AGAAGAAGAAGAAGAAGAAGAAGAAGAAGAAGAAGAAGAAGAAGAAGAAGAAGAAGAAGAAGAAGAAGAAGAAGAAAAGGCCAACTGTATATCCAAAAGGGTTCACTGTCTTTAGTCATTAGGGAAATGCAAATCGAAACTATACTGAGATTCCATCTCAATCCAATTAGAATGGCTATTATCAAGAATGCAGAATACAAGAATTGCTGGTAAAGATGTGCTGTAAGGAGTTACACTGCTACTGGGAATTAAATACAAGCACTGTGGAAATGAGTATGGGGGTTTTTCCAAAAAACTGAAAATAGAATTTCCATATGACTGGGCTACACTACTCAGTGTTGTAGAGCCAAAAAAAGAGTAAAATTAGCACATTATAGAAATACCTGCATACCCATGTGTTTTACTGACCCAGTTTGTAATAGCCAAGATATGGAACCAGCCTAGGTGTCCATCAATGGATAGATGGGTATAAAAATGTAATATGATCTGTGTATGTGTGTCCATCTATAAAGAAGAACAAAGTTCTGTCATTTGCAGGAAAATGAAGTCCATCATGTTAAGTGCAATAAGCCAGACTTAGACAAGTATTGCATATAAGAATCATGTATGAGCGTCTCCTGAGATCCGTGCCATGTTGGAACTTAAGGCGCTGGGAAACCAAGCAGCCAGCTCACTGCCCTGGTAAGTGGCTGTGAGCCTACCGGCACAAGGGCTGAGATTCAAACATCCATCCCGTCCCCTCTCCCCCTTAGCAAATGGGAGCCAGAGATCTGAGCATCTCTTGCAAGGTTGACTATATGCAATATAGCAAATAAGGGGGATTTCCTTCTACCATCTCTTTGAAGGCAAATATTTTTATCACTTTTGCTTTGTTCTGATTAATGGTATTGCTCTACTCAATATTCTGTTTTGATAAGTTCTATAATGTTCTGTATTTCCTTTGATTTTACTATACCTGATTGAAAGAACAACTATTGTGAAGAAAGTGAGATATACTATGGTACCTATTACTGTTATCCTGGTAACCTTCTGTGAAGTTCTGTATCAATTTCACTACACTGTCTCAATTGGCTTTGTTCCGCCTCATTCTGTTGTATTTTACTACTTTCAAAAAAAAAAGTTTAAAAAAAAAGAATAATATATTTCTCCTAATAGGCAGGATTAAATAAAAATAGATACCATGAAGGGAGGAAGACTGTTAAACAAGAGGAAGGGAAGAGCAGAGAGTGGTTATAAAGGAGGGAAATGGGGGACAGATAACATTCTTTTTTTAAATTTTATTTAAAGAGGAAAAAAGCAAAACACAAAAAGAGGTAGAAACAATACAGAATTTCAGAAAAAAACAGTAAGAAATTAGTAGTTGATAAATTACATATTGTCTTCTTAGACATAGTTGTTCAAGTTACAAAGTTAAAGCATATAGAGTGGATATTCAAACAGTGAGGGTACAAAGAAGTTCAATGATCCAATAACTTAGCAACATGATTATCAATCCTACACACTTAAACATAAATGCAGTTATATCCTTTAGGGTACTTTCTGTTCCTTCTTTTACATTTTTTTAAAATTTTTTATTTAAAGAGAAACAAAAGCATGTAAAGGGTAGAGATAATACAGAAATTTAAAAAAAAGATAAACAATAAGAAATCACTAGTTGATAAATTACATATTGTCCTCTTAGAAATAGTTGTTCAAGTTACAAAATTAAAGCATACAAAGTAGATATTCACACAGTGAGAGTGTAAACAGCTATGTATGCATGAACCTCTACATGGATTTCTATCCTTTCTGTGTTAGAGGGAAAAACAAAACTTAGCAAGACAAAACAAAATAAATTTCTACAAAAACATGAAACCAAAATGTTATATAAAACCACAACAAGGTGATCTACAATGATTGCTGTGTTGTTTATTATCTTCAATAGAATTGTCTATATCTTCAGGCATAAATGAATATAGCAGTATAATTGAATATAGCAGTAAATAATAATAGTAGTAAAAATAAAACATTGTAGAAAGTATAAAACTTCAAAGGCAGGTAATAATCAAGCCATAGTGGATATTCTAGTGGATCTTGTCATCTTAAGTGCAGTTGCCTATACTCTCAGACTTGATACTATCAATCATAACAGCTTTGAATAAAATCTATCAATACAAAACAGCAATCTAACAAACCAGATTCAATTATGATCAGCCATGGTAAAACACTGTAGGTTTTACAGAGCTTTAGGTTAACTTAATAGGAAATTAAGGATGATTACCGTACTACTATATCATGTTATTTTCGGATTACTCTCTGTGCCCTCAAATCTAGTACAGGTAGAATGACTGGAACAGAATATAATACATCTAAGCAGAGTAGTGTGAGTAATGTGGGTTTTAAATCCTGGTGCACTATTAAAAATATAGTGTATCAAAGCCATCTATGTTAAAGATTCTAGTGATCTTTCTCTGCCTCATTTCTGCTATGCTATTTTTCTGCCTGTTTATCTAGTTTTCTCCTTCATTCTACTGCCTGCCCCACTCATTGAGGCCTTTCTGCCACTGTTCCTAAAATCCTGGTATTTTTTTCTCTGTCCCTAGAATGTCCTTCAGTATTTTCTGTAGGGTTGGATTAGTGGTCACAAACTCCCCCAGTTCCTCTTTGTCATGGAAGCATCTTGTTTCTCCATCAACTTCTAGTGACAGTTTTACAGGGTACATCAAACTGGGCTGGAAGTTATTTTCTTTCAGGGCTTGGAATATTTCACTCCAAGCCCTTCTTGATCTGATGGTCTGTGTGGAGAAGTCAGCCGTGATCCTGATGGGCTTACCTTTATAGGTAATCTGTTTCTTTTCTCTGATGGCTTTTAATATTCTGTTTTTATATTGAATCTTTGGTATCTTGATTATTATATGTCTGGGTGTAGATCTGTTTTGGTTGTAGGTGGCTGGAGTTCTGTATGCCTCACACAACTGAATGTCATTTTCTTTTCCCATACTTGGGAAGTTTTCCTTAATTATTTCCATGAATAGCCTTTGTAATTCACCTGTATGTATTCCTGCTTCTTCATTCATGTTTCTTATTCTTAAATTGTAGATTCTCTTGTCATCTTCTAGCCTTTGTTTTGTTACTGCCTGTTTCCTTGTTATTTTTAAGAGAACTTTCCTTTCATCATCACACACTGCCAACTTGTCTTCAAGTTTTGATAGTCTATCCTTAGTTTCTTTTAAGCAGTTTTGCCAGGTTTCAATGGAGTTTTTAATTTCTTGGTAGTCTCTTTGAATCTGCTTCATGTATTCTATATTTTCTTTATATTCTTTACTGAATGTTTCTCTCCTTTTTTTGTGTTCCTTCTTCCATCTGTATCATCCTGAGAGATGCTTCCTGAGAGCATTTCTTTTATTACTCTACTCATATCCTGCTTTACCTGATTTAATATTTCAGTTTTGAGCTCATCTACAAGGTTCCAAAGATCTGTTAATATCCACTGAAGCCATGTCTGCTGTTGTGTGTTTGACGCCCTCAGTCTCCCTTGTTTTTCCCTCTCCTGGGTTAGGGTTCTCAGGGTTCTGGGCTGGGGGCCTCCTCCTGCCTTTCTCTCCCGTCATGGTCCTGGCTTCATCCACACAGGTTACAGTGCAGGTCCCAGCCCCTTCCCTGTTGGCCACGTTTCCTCTGAAGCATGCTGGTGAGGGACCTCTGCCCTCTCCTGCCTGCTCTTGTCACTGAGGTGTAAGCAGCAGCTGCATATGCCTGCCCCTCCCCCCTGGGCCAGTCAAACTTCAGGTGCCTTCACATGGTCAGTACTTGCTAGGTGCAGGGAATCAATTTGGGACGGCTCATTGAGTCCCGGCCAGGGGCACAGCCCAGTCCAAGCAAATCCTATGAATCTGCTCTGAGGAGGAAGGAACCAATGAAGTCACTGTTGCTCCTAGTTCAGGTTCCTCTTGCCCAATTCCAACATTTTGCCCATTTGGTCGCACCCTTCCCGTTGGAGGGGTCTCATTCCCAGCACTGATTGTGGATTAATGAAGGTCCCTTTGTCAGCTCCGCTCTCCTTTGGGCTCACCAATCTTCAGCTTCAGCACTGCTGTGCTTCCTGTGAGTGGCAGTGGGAATGAGTTTGAGCAGCTCTGCCGGCCAGCGTGGATTCAGGCTGTTGCAAACCTGGCAGGTCGCCACAAACAAAAACGCTGTGTCCCGTAATTTTTAGCTGTTTCAGTTGTAGTCCCTATGTATTTGACGAGCTTTTTTACATTTTAATTTCTTCCTATGTCAAGAGGATCCATCTCCCTCTGCCTGGGTCTCTCCAGGGTGTTTTATTCTGGAAAATGAGTTGTTTCTCCTGGGAGGCTTTGTATTTTGTTGCTCACTGATTGGCCATCTTGACTTCTTCCCCAAAAATGTTTTATACTATCTGAAAATGCCACATTGAGATTGTTTTATAAAATTAAAGACACTAATAAAAATATATTTAAAAATAACAAATTATGGAATAGTCAATCCAAGCATTTACCCACATTAGCACCATGACACATTCTTAGAAGTTAGAGCTGTGACTGAGTTCAGTTGGATAATTACATAATGCCCATGGTGAAGTAGCATTATGTTTGAAGTGGCTGCCCAATCATCTCATTGTTAACAATCTTTAGGATGTCCTCCAAATGGTCAAAGACTTCTCTTAATCTCCTAACCTTCTTATTCTCTGCTTTCTCAAGTGTTTCCTTAACAGGGTCTCAAGTTGTCAGAAAAACATCTTCCAATCTGGTTCCCATGTTTTCCCATTGTACTTCTGTACCACAGCCCCATAACCTTGGAAGTCAATGAGTGCAAAAAGTATTTATTGGCACTCAAAATAAAATATAGAAGGCAAGTTTCAGGTAGAGGGGGGAAAAACACACATTATTGAGCCATTCAGCTCAGGATGGTTTAGATTTCACTTACTGGTTGTGTTTGGTAGAAGAATGTCCATGAGTACATGACAAATTAAATATACAATGGCATTCACATCAGGGAGAAAAAATTAAAAGGACATTATAATAGACTACTTAATATACAAATACCTGTTATAGAATATTTTATTGTTAAAACTATCAAAGACAAGTAGCCCATGAGAGATATAATATAGCAAATTATGTTACAAAATTGATAAAATTTGATAATGTAACCAATACAAATGTTAACCTGCATGATCATACAACAAATAGCAACAAGATTGAAAATACAGTACAGTGAGACTTTTAGGAAGGTGATGGAGTGATGAAAACTAAAGAAACAGCCTCTCCAAGATTTTGTGTCCAAATGCTGCAATATAGCAATGTGAGGAAGAGAAGGAAGGTAGTAGGTCCTCCAACCCACCAAAGACCTGAAATGAGAACTGAAGCCCAAGGAGAGAGCAAAGTGGGAGCCCTCCCGCAGAAGAAGGAGGTGGCAGGTGGGGCTCTTTCCCTGAACCCTGGTTCGCTGTATGAAAGGGCAGCTTGAACCTGCAGTTGCACGGTGTCCACAGGTGACCCCAGAGGCTTCCGTGGAGAAATCCATCACAGGTGACCCCAGAAGCCTCCATGGAGGAAAGCACCAGTGGAATGGAGCAGTGAACACAGCAGACTGCAGTGGCTGGTGAGTTATTTGGGTTGATATCCCCTGGGAAAGTGATTGACTGGGAACCATTTTGGAGAGGTGCCAACTGAGCTTGGAACTCAGAGGAGCTGTGGACTGGCTCCATCAAGCAGATCCCAGTATTAGGTCAAGGTAGAACCAAGTTCAAGATGATAGCAGGTCAAGAAGCTGCATTCAAGCTGATAGGGAGCCCAGCTCTAGCTGACAGGGGGCACACAGAGTTCTGCAGGTTAAGCAAATCAGGTTCCAGTCTCATAACCAGAAACCAGCCTGAACTTCAGTGGGACTAAACTGTGCAGGTTGGCTGAGATAATACACTGCCCCACCATAAATCTGGGAATAATCAACACAGATCTGGGATCTGTCTGCCAATCCTGTCTGCCAGTGACATCACAGGCACATCATGAAGTGAACTTGGCTTTGTTTTGTTTTGTTTTGTTTTGTTTTGTGATTGTTCTTGTTTTTAAAGCATGCAAACATTATTTCCAGTGTTTTGTTGCTATTATACTATCCTGTTTTTATTTTGCTTTTATTTCTTCCTTCTCTCTTTCCCTCCTGTCTTCTTCATCAGTTTCCTAACTTCCTTTGTTCTCCAGTCTTGCTTCTAATCTCTTCTTTCTCTGTTTCTCCCCCTAATCCCTTTTGAATTTTCTCCCTTGAAGGTAAATCACTGTACTGAGGGGATACTGACTGCATAAAATTTTCTGGTTTGTTTTAGATTTTGCTATAAAACCACAAATCTTGTTCATATAGTTAAAGGTGGCAAATTAATAGCTACCATGGTTTGTCATTTTCTAGGCTCTGCTTGATGCTACTGTTACTGCTGATTGTACCATTTTAGCCAAGGTGACATAATTGCTCTAATCAGTTATTCCTCCTGGTATACCAAAACTGAGATTACCTAAGAATCATAAAAAATACTATAGGGCAGGGCCAAAGAGCCAGGTGCTGGGCCAATTAGGCAGCAACTTGTCATCCCCAATAAATCAAGAGGTAGGATCTAGCCACAGTCTCAAAACTCAAAAAACTAGCTACACGTGGAAGACACTTATGAGAAGTA
Source organism: Hydrochoerus hydrochaeris (assembly GCA_004027455.1). Taxonomy (NCBI): domain Eukaryota; kingdom Metazoa; phylum Chordata; class Mammalia; order Rodentia; family Hydrochaeridae; genus Hydrochoerus; species Hydrochoerus hydrochaeris. Next base: position 6,662 of record PVLA01001176.1, read on the forward strand.
GTAATTTCCTCAGGGTACTGAATACTAGTAATAAAGCTACTTGCCATAAGTAATTTACAAGTACCAACCCAGAAATTAAAGTTAAAAAAATAGATAAAGAGAATGCACTTAAACTTGATGGAACCCCAGATGCCCAGCTCACCAAAGGTAAACCCAGGGGACAATGAGGTGAATCAATCCAAAGCCACCCAGATGGACTCTGAAGTAACAAAGCAGCTGAACAATGGTCTAGAAAAACTCAAATCAGAAGTAATTTCTCAGATAACTACAGAGATGTTGACCATAATAAAAGACATGCTTAATAACTCTAGAGCAGACACAAACTTAAAAATAAAATAGAAGATCTTAGAAGAATGATGAAAACCATGAATGGCCAACATAGGAAAGAAATGAAACCCATGAAAGAGATACAGTGTGACAGCCAGAGTGATAGACCAGACAGGAAGATTAAGGCCTAATGGGCCTCCTCTGTGAGCAGTAAGAGTAAAGGAAACATGTAGGGTGATGGCACATTGCAGAGTCTAAGAAAAAGCTTATACAACTGACATGCATTAATGGATAATATGAAACAGATGCTACTTTAATTGCTTGTGTTACTTTAATTATTTGTCTGAGTGAATAAAAGAACAAGCTAGAGGACTGGGGCTCCTCTGCCTACTGAGAAGCAAAGCCCCTCTGGCTGCCCAAATACTAAACTAACTCAGTGTGACTGTCATTCATCCTTGCCTTGGTTACTTTTTTCTCATTGTTGAGACAAAATACCTGACACCCAAAATTAGGGAAGGAAAGGATTATTTATCTTACAGTTTTGGAGGTTTCAGTACATACTCAGCTGGTTCTAAGGCAGGGTGGCGTGGCTGAGGGACAACTGTTCATGGTGGCCCCCAAGCAGCAAGAGTGGAAAGGGCAAAAGAGAAGGGAAAAGCACGCCTCCTTCCTGCCCTTATACTGTATGCCAGCTCCACCCATGGGCGGGTGCAGGACTCACACCACCAATCCCAGTGCTGGACAACAAACCAATCACAAACTCTAGATTCAGCCACCTCCATGAGTGCATGAGGCTTGAGGGGGGGTCTGAATGCAAACCATAACAATCCTCATCCATCCTTGGGTGAGGAAAACAAACAAGTAGCAGGACTAGGTCCATGAAAGTGGCACTTTGGGAGTGGGAGCTCAGAGGAATGGGATGGTTCCCCACAGGTGGCATCTGGGACAGGGATCTGGGTACCAGCAGCAACCCAGGAGATTAAAAATACCATTGAAAATATATGCAATTGAAAGAACCATTATGAGGAAAGAATATCAGATACAGAAGACAACATTTCAGTGAACAATCACTTTTTAAAAATTCTTAAAAATAGCAAGGGACCATGAAAATCAATAGAAAAGTGAGATGTTCCCAAGGGGAAGACCACTTGAAAAAAATTCATGAACACCAAAGCAGCATTCCAAAAGAGTCTCGAGGACATTTGCGAAAGATATGATAAGGACTACAATTCCAGGAAATCAAACAGAATTAATTCACCAGGAAGGCAAGTAATGAGACAGAGGGGAGAAAAAAGAAGGAACCAGCAACAAGAAATAACATGATGAGAAGTTGATATTTATCAGTTATAACCATCAATGTAAATGGTCTTTATTCACCAATCAAAAGAAAAAGATTGGCAGAACAAGAAGCAAGATCCAACAATATGCTGCATAAAAAGAAACACATTTAATTCAAAAAGAAACTCATACATGGAAAGTGAAAGGATGCAAAACAACACTCCATGAAACAGGAACCTTGATAAAGCACGGATAGCTAAGGTCGGGGGTTTAGCTCAGTGGCACAAATGCCTGTCTGGAATGGAAGGCTGTGAGTTCAATCCCCAGTACCAAAAAAAAAAAAAGGCAGAGGTCACTAATCTATTTTCAGACAAAGTAGAGTTGAGGCCAAGACTGATCAGAAAAGACAAAGAAGTTCACTACATCCTTGTAAAAGTAACTTTCAAGAAGAGATAACAACCATAAATATATATGTGCCAAATACCAGTATACTCAACTATATAAAACAAATATTATTGAACACAAAAATCAAATAGTATTAATACAATTTTAATGGATCTCAATATCTCACTGTCATAAAGAGACAGATCAACAGATAAAAAATCAACAAAGAAATAGCAGAACTAAACCAAGCCTTTGAACAAATGAACTTAGTAGATATCTACAGTGTTTCATACCACAACATCAGAACCCACATTCTTCTCAGCTGTACATAGGACTTTCTCTAAAACAGACCACATAGTACCTCATAAACCATGCTTAAATAAATGCAAAAGAATGGAAACTATCCCATGTACATTTTCAGACCATACTGCAATAAAATTGGAAATCAGTGGCAAAGGAAACCATGAGAACATTCTAAACAACTAGAATTAAGTACCACCTTCCTGAGTAACCAACGGATCACACATGATATTAAAGAAGAAATTAGACAGTTTCTACAATTAAATGATAATGCTAATACAACATACTAGAATTTATTGGATGCAAGGCCGTCCTATGAGGCAAATTTATAGCAGTGAACTCCCATGTCAGAAAAAAAGAGTGAGCTCAAATAAACAACCTAATGTTGAACCTCAAACTTCTAGAAAAAGAAAAGCAAGTCAAGCCCAAATGATTGTACAAAGGAAAAAATTATAAAGATCAGAGAATAAATTAATGCAATGGAGACTAAGAAAACCATACAATCAATGAACTGAAGAGTTTATTCTTTGAAATTGAATAAAATTGACAAAACTTTAGCCAACTTTATCAAAAACAGGAAAACAGCCAGGCATAGTGGCTCATGCCTGTAATCCCAGCACTCGGGAGGCTGAGGCAGGAGAATCCTTGTGAGTTCGAGACCAGCCTGTGCTACAAAAGTGAGCTCAAGGCCTGCCCAAACTGCATGGAGAGACCCTGCCTCAAAAAGGCCAAAAAAAAAAAAAAACTAAAAACAGGAAAACAAAGACTCAAATCCATGCAACTAAGAATGAAAAGAGTGAAATCACAACAATCCTACCAAAATCTAGATGATTATCAATACCTACTTTGAAACCAGCACTCTAATAAGGTAGGGATGCACATATTCCTAGATATGTATGAATTACCAAGGCTGAATCAAGATGAAATAAAAATTCTAAATGAAACAATATCAGTCAATGAAATTGAAGACATAAATAAACACCTACCAAAAAAGAGAAAAGTCCAGGTTCTGACATATTCACTGTTGGATTCTACAAGAAATTGAGAAAAAAACTAATGCTACTACTTCTCAAACTCCTTAACAAAACTTAAAGTGAAGCAATAATCCAAAATTTTTCATGAAGCAAGCATTACTCTGATACCAAAACTTCATATGGATCCAACCAAAAAAGACAACTACAGGTCAATCTCCCTAGTGAACATAGACAGAAAAATCCTCAATTAGATACTGGCAGACAGAATGCAGCAAATCATCAAGATTACACACCATGACAATGTAGGGTTCATCCCAGGGACACAAAATGGTTTCACATATTCAAATAAATAAGTGTAACACACCATATTAACAGAGCCAAGGGCAAAAAACATATGATCATATCAATAGATCATATCAAAGCATTTGTCAAAGTTGAACTCCCATTCATGAAAAAAAAAAACAAAACTACAGAAAATTGGAATAGATGGTCTATCTCTCAATTTGACAAAAGCTATCTGTGACAATGAACATCCTACTAAATGGACAAAAACTGAAAGCTTTCACTCTAAAATCAGAACAAAGAAAATAATGACCACTATCACCACTCTTAGTTAATACAGTTTTGGAAACATTAGCCAGAGCAGTTAGAGAAGAGAAACAAATAAAAGAAATGATAGGAAAGGAAGAAGTTAAATTATCATTATTTGTGAATGACTATACTCTATTCAGAAGACCCTAAAAACTCCTCAAAAAGACTCTAGGTTTAATAACCAAATTCAGTAGCATATCTAGACACAAAGTCAACACTCAAAAATAAACAGTATTCCTGAACACGAATAACAAACTCACTAAGAATTTAGGGAAACAATATCTTTCACAATAGCATCCAAAAAAATGAAATACCTAGGAATCAATCTAAGCAAGGAAATCAAAAACTTTTACAATACTTTGAAAAAGGATCTTGAAGAGAATATGAGAAAATGGAAAGATATCCCTTGTTTTGGGATAGGCAAAACCAATATAGTGAAATGGCCATACTTCCAAAATTATTAAACATATTTAGTGCAATCCCAATCAAAATACCAAGAGCAAACCTCACAGACCTAGAGAAAACAATGCTCTAGTTGAGCTTTAGTCTCTAAAATTCATTTGGAAACAGAAGAAGCGTGAATAGAGAAGGCAATTCTGGGCAACAAAGGCAAGGCAGGAACCATCACAATACCTGACCTGAAATTAGACTACAAAGCTCCTGTGATTAAAAAAAAACAAAAAACAAAACAAACAAACAAACAAAAAAACAGCATGGTAGTGGCAAAAAAAAAAAATAGACCTGAGGATCAATGAAACAGATTAGAAGATGCAGAAAGAACTCCAAACATTCTTAATCACCCTATCTTTGAAAAAGGAGCCAAACACATTCACTAGACAAAAGATAGCCTGTTTAATCAACTGTGCTAGGAATACTGGGTTTCCAAATGTTGAAGATTAAAACTAGATCCATACCTTTTGTCATGCACTAAACTAAAATCAAAGGGGATCAAAGATCTAAATAACAGAAACACTAAATCTTCTGGAAGATAGAACAGGTAGAATATTTGAAATCATAGGTGTAGGTAAAACCCCAGTCACATAGGCAAAACCCTGACCACGCAGGAAATTTTAAAAAAGAATCAGGAACTGGGATCTCTTCTTATGAAAAAGCTTTTGCACAAAACTGAGCATAGTGGCACACACCTGTAATTCCAACATTTGGGAGGCTGAGGCATGAGGATCACTGCAAGTTCAAAAACAGCCTGGGCTACAAAGTGAGCTCAAGGCCAGAATAAATAACACAGTGAAACCTTGTCTCAAAAAGAAGGAAAAAAAAGCTTTTGTATACCCAAAGAAAACATCAACAGAAAACCATCAAGAAATCAATCAATAACAAATATAGAGAGGCTGTGGAGGAAAATGAACTTTTTTCCACTGTGGTTGGGAGTGCAGACTGGTGTAACAACTGTGGAAATCAGTGTGGAGATTCCTCAAAAAGCTAGGATTAGAGGTTTCTTTCAAACCAGCTATTCCCCTTTGGGTATCTTCCCAGAAGAATTAAAAACATTGTACAACAGTGATGTATGTGCACCCATGTATATAGCAGCACAATTTGTAATAGCTAAATCTTGGAAACAACCAAAATGCCCTTCGACTGAGGAATGGATTAAAAAGATGTGGTATTTTTTATACAACGGAATACTACTCAGTCATAAAGAAGGATAAACTTGAGACTTTTATAGGTAATCAAATGCATCTTTTTTTTAATGTTTCATTTTTTTTGGATGCATCTTGAGACCATACTCATAAGTGAAATAAATCCAGCTCACATGTGTAAACATCACATTGTCTCCTTGTGAGAGAAGTTAAAAGAGTAAATAAGATCTAAAACATACAATAGATATTGTGAAAAGGGAACAAATTCTTCAAAAGGAAAAAAGAACTAGGATGAGTGAAAGGGGAAAGAGCAGTAGGAAAAAGGAAAAAATGCAAGTCAGTTACACTATTAATGTCTCTTAAATCATTAAAAAGGAACATGTGTGCTCATGTTGATTGGATAAATTTATTTGCCCATATCTTGTACCATGAGCAACTACTATAAAGATATCATGTAATGTATTAGCTACTGTTATTGTCTTATTATTCAGTTCTTGAATGTTTAAAACTTTTTTCCCTACACACACACACAAACACACACTCACCAAATGCCAAAAGAAAATATACCTTTTGCAAACAGGGAAGGGGTCAAGAGGTAGAAGGAAGGAGAAAGAAGAAGAAACAGGAATGTAAAAATGATAAAGATGTGTCATGAACTAACTCCCCAGTACGAATATAACCATTATGTGCTGCAAACATGTACTACTAAAAATAAAAATATTTTTAAAAAATTAATTTAAAAAAAATCACAATTTTTTAAAAAAAACAACAGGGAGGAATGCATATAAAGATGAGTGGTGATTTTTTTTGTTTGGACAGGGTCTCACTGTGTAGTTCAGGCTGGTCTTAGTCTCATCGTGTAGTTTAGGCAAGCCTTGGACTTGCAGTGGTCCTCCTGTCTCAGTCTCCCAAGTGCTGGGACTACAAGCATGTGCCACCATGCTTCGGTGGTTTATTTTGTTTTGTTTTTGTCTTTTTGAAACAGAGCCTTGGTATGCAGCTCAGGCTGGCCTTCAACTCACAACAATCACTTTGTAGACCAGGCTGGCCTCAAATTCACAACAATCCCTCTGCATCAGTCTCCCAAATGCTGGGATTACAGGTGTGCAGCACCATGCCTGGTTTGTGGTGGTGTTTTTTAAAACTTATTTTTGGCAGGGTCCTAAGTAGGAGAGCACATGAGAGTGACTTCTAGGATCCTGGAGGTCAGCCATGTAAAGATTTACTGATATTTATTAGAGAGCTTGTCTTTTACTATTATAGTATTTTTTTATTTGAAGAAGTTAAGTTTGTAAAATGTGTTCAGCCAAAACTAAAGAAATAAAAGGAAGCCAAAAATGATACCACATATTTAGTTTAGTCCCAGGTACTAAAACAACTGAAACAGGAGCTCTCCTGAGACTAGGAGCACGGAATTTGAGATAAACTTGGGCAACATGGCAAGAGCCTGTCTGGAAAAAATAGATAGATAGATAGATAGATAGATAGATAGATAGATAGATAGATAGAGAAATTGAAAAGAAAAAGCTAATTTACTCTTCCAAGCCTAAGACAACCATGTAGATATGAATAAAATATAACCAAATGGTATGATAATGTAGATATAGCTAAAATATGTATGAAACCTCTTACTCTATGAAAAAACCATACGTTCGTTTCAAGTGCTTCAAACATTTTAAAAATGGATTGCGTCCTAGACAGCAAAGGTTGTATTCACAGTCTCAAGATGGTATGAGGCTGCAGTAGCCTGAATCTCACTGTCTACATGGAGCAGAGAAGCAACCCACAACCTTCCACCTCAACCAAGCCCCTGATGTGGACTCTGAGCAAGAAAGGAATTTTCCTTTTATTAAGTAGCTGATATTTTAGGAGTAATTTCTATCACAGACCAGCTTTGCCTATTTGTCTTGGCCACTTTCTTATAGGTAGGACAAAATACCCAATACCACAAGTTAAGGAGGTAAGGTTAATTCTAGGTCACAGTTTGTTGAAGTTTCAATCCGTGGTCAGTGGCCCCGTGGCAGCATGACAAAGGGGCAGGACAGAGGAAAAATAGTCCATGGCAGGGTGGGCAGGAAGTAGCAAACAGTGAGACTCCTTTTCCCTCTTGGTACCACTCATACTTACACTCAGAGTGGGGCTTCTGTCTTCAGTAAATCCATTCAGCTCCACCCAGAACTATCTAAACCAATCAGTGGACTTATTTAGTGTCACACACCCTTAATCTAATATTATACACCCATGGTCTAACCACCTCCCAAAAGCCCCACCTATAAATGCATGAGGCTTTAGGGAAACATCTAAATACAAGCCATAACACTATTGTAACTGATGAATTAGACTAACAAAACAATACAACAGATATTCAAAATTAGATATGCATAAATATTATTTAACATATAGATTAGTGACATTTTTTCAAGTCATGAGGAAATGGACAAAATTAGTCATTAACTGCAGATGAACAATGTTAACATCTGAAAGAAATTAGGCCTGATTAGTTTTTTACACTAAACATTTCCAAAAGCCGGTCATGTGGTGAGGGTGCATGACTGCAACCCCAGTACTCCAGAGGCTAAGGGAGGATGATCCCCATAATTCACAGCCAGTCTGAACTACATAGTGAGACCTTGTCTCAAGAAACCTAAATAAATAAATGGTAAAATTTTCCAGAGTACAAAGCGTTTTAAGCACAAAAAATATAGAAATAAAAACTGAAAATACTAGAAGATTTTTATACAGGGAGGTAGAGTTTGTGGAGAGGGGGAAGGGGTGGGAGAATGGGCAGAAAGGGCCAAAGTAGGAAGGGAAGGATTAGTAAAAATGATGAAGATGTGACATGCACATATCCAATTCCCCCAGATGAATTTAATTATTATGTATCATGAACATATACCAATAGAAAAAATTGAAAGACAACAAGGTGAAATAGTTCAGCTGTCTTAGAATGGGGAAGCTTTTGTTAGCAGAGACACTAACAGCAAAAAACAGATAAATGTCACTACATAAATATGAAATGTTCTTTATTGGAAGTGTTCTGTGAATAGAGCGTTCTCAAAGGGAAGGGGTCCAGACATTGATGGAGGGAGACAGGAGGGAAGGAAAAGGTGTGGAAGACAATTTGAGTGACTCCCCTTGAAAGCAGAACAATTGCTGCAACTCTGATTATTTGGAGACTTATTTCCTTACACTGATATGTACAGAGCTGACTGTGGTATTTCCTTCTCTCTTCACTTGGCTCTAAGCATTGCAAATAAGGCTAGCCAGGTACTGGTATGTAATCTCCAGGGCCATCAGACCGTCTCCAGTTTCCCTGCATAGTGTCCTCTATAGAAGATATGGGCACAGCAGGATGATAGAGCCAGTCAGCTCCAAAAATATCACCTGCCTATGAGCCTCAAGGTAAAGATAAAGAGGCTATGACTCCCCAGAGCACAAAAGTTTTCATATCAAAATCTAAAGCAACAGCTACCAAAAACAATCCAGTTGCTACCTTAAATTATGCAAATTGATCCTTCTGCATTTTGCAGAGATGCTTTTCTCCCTACCTGGCTAGTCAGCTCAAGTTACACACATAGTTCCCACCATCCTCACTGTCACTCATCCCCAAACTACACCCTTCTTCACAAGATAATAAACCCTGGGAGAGGCCTAGGATCAGGGCCTCTCGCCACACATCCTCATGGGACTGGATTTAGGATCCCTTTGGTTGCCCTTAACTTGGAATATGTCTCGGTGTCTTTACTGTTGCTGTGGGTTGCATTAGAGGTGGTACCACAGAAATGAGATGAGAAAAGGAATTAAAATGTAAAAGGAATTAGACACATGTATCAGTTTTCCACAGGAATGTAAATACTACGCACTGCAAAAAAAAATCAATGACAATGTGAAAACAAGTATATGAAATGCATGAGGGATGAGAGACTGAAAAAGCTCTTCCCTATTAATAAGAGATATGAGGAAAAGGAGTAGTCGGGAGAAATAATTTTAAATAAAATTTTAAATAATTTTAAATAAAGTTGTTAAATTTAAATTTTTAACACAAAAATTGAAGTTTCAACATGTAAATTAAAATGTCAATTTGATACTCTTACACCTGCTGATTTGGCAGAGAATACAGTGCATTGGCAGGACACTGTCACTGGCAAGTATATATTACTACAAACCTCTGAGGAGAAAATTGACAATATTTACTAATATTTTAAGTACACAAACTGGTTAGAACAGTGATTAGTATTATTTAAAAAATTAGCAGACACAGTAGCACATGCCCATAACCCAAGTTACTCAGAAGACGGAGGCAGAAGATGGCAAGTTGGAGGCTGTCCTGAGCAACTTCTCAACACCCTTTCAAGTAAAATAAATAAGGACTAGAGGAATCAGCTCAGCTGTCAAGCTCCCCTGAGTTCAATCCCCAGTGACAGAAAAAAGCTATATCCCAGGGCTTACAGCTTAGTGATAGAGTGCATGCCAGGCCTTGGGTTCTATCTCCTGTACAGAGGTACTGATATGGGGGAATGAAATTCTCACCCTACTATATGTCTGGTATGAGTTCATGCTCTCTAAAATTGAAGAATGAATTTTATGAATTTATTCCTTCCTCACCCAAAATCAGCCGCGCACACAATCCATGTTTATCATGTCTAACTAGAGTGAGAGGAACATGTTAAAGAAGAGAGATTGTGTTTCATGTTTGGATTGTCTTAGAACTGAGAATCAAGAGCTACAATTGACAAACACTAAAGAGAAACTTCAACCTGAACCAGAAATTAGGACAGAACCTAATGTCTGGGCGCAGGGAGCAGCGTGCCTGGTGTCCACCTTCGCTCGCGGGCGCGCACGCTGTGAGACAGGGGCGCTCGGGATTCAGGCCTCGGTGGCCTGGAAGACAGGACGGTGGGGTCACCATGTTCTCCTTGGCGCGGCGGGTCCGGCGCCCAACCTCACCTCCGCGTGGGGAAGACAAACAAGGAATTTGCGTAAGACAGCTGTGCAACATGGTGCTGGAGGAACCTTATTTGTGCACAGAGATACTCCTAAGAATAATCCAGATACTCCATTTGATTTCACACCAGAAAACATAAGAGGATAGAGGCAATCATAAAAAATAAAAAAATAATAAAAAAAAAAACCCACCCAGAAGGAAATAAAGCAACAGCTGTGCTTCCAGTCCCGGACTTGACCCAAAGGCAGAATGGGTGGTTGCCTGTCTCTGCTAATAAGCAAGGTTACAGAAGTCTTGTAAGTACCTGAAGTGAGAGTTTAAGAAGTAGCAACTTTTTATACAATGTGCAACGCAAAGCCAGTGGGGAAGCACCACATTCAGGTCTGCACCACGACGCCTTGCGAGCTCCGACTGACAGCATTCTGGAAGCCATTCAGAACAAGCTTGGAATAAGGCTGGGGAGACCACTCCTGACAAACTTTTCACTCACAGAGGTGGAATGTTCAGACGCCTGTGTGAATGCACCAATGGTTCAAATAAATGACAACTACTATAGGATCTGACCCCTAAGGATATTGAAGAAAAACAATTTTTTTGGCATCGGGAATCAAACTCACGACTTTGCACTTGCTAGGCAGGTGCTTACACCACTAAGCTAAATCCCCAGCCCTGAAGAAATTATTGATGAACTGAAGACTGGCAAAATCCCAAAACCTGGGCCAGAGAGTGGAAGTTTCTGTTTCGAGCCTGCTGGAAGTCTTAGCTCATTGACTGAACCACCTAAAGGACTTGGGTTTGGTGTGCCAGCAGGCCTTTAATTTAAATTGCACTGTAAATATGTCACTGGAGAAATACAATGTGAATTGCCTACTCAAAAAGAAAAGAAAGACAAGACTCTAAAAAGTCCCCAGCCATGTAAAGGAAGATGCTAGCCTTTGCCAGGTGTAAGGTTGCAGATCAAGTCAGTAGTGTACTAGCTTCCATTGCTAAGTTTCTGAAGATCCTAGGGAACTGTGTGATATATATAGAATTAAAAGAAAGCCAAATAAATGTATGAAAGGGCAGATTTGACTCAGGTGACCCCGCAAATGTCTCAAAATCCATATGGAAAAATTTGTAGCTCTCCAAGTTTCTTTTGCATTGGTTCTTTTGCAAATCAGCACACAGTTAAGAAATTTAAACATCATTCTGTGAATTGATAGTATTTTATGATTCATAAGAGACTACAAGACTATTTTCTAATCATAATAAATTACAGATTCAGACCCAAGGTGTTTTTTGTTTTTTAAAGTGGTGATGGCAATTTTTATTGCTCCTAACTTAATGTTATTTACTTTACCAGCTATTAAAATTATTTATTGAAGTGTCCATTGCTGGGTGTTTTTCCCTTTCAACTGATAAAAAGAAAAGATTGTGCCCATCATCACTGATACTTCAAGTAAGGCTCGAGATCTTAATCTTTGTTTTGTTGACTCTGTTTTTAACAACAGCAACATTCAAGGACAACAATAAAAACTGAACACACAAAATGGGTTTTTAAAGTTTTGCAGCACCACTCAGGAGGCTGAAACAGGAGGATCTCAACAAGTTCAAGGCCGGTCTGGGATACACAGTCAGTACAAGCTCAGCTTGAACTGCATAGTGAGAACCTGTCTCAAAAAAAGAAGAAAAAATTGCAGCAAACAATAAATAGGAACAATGAGCACAAACAGTAAATAACAATTAGTAATAATTTTATAATTTGTTACTAATTTGAAGAACCTAGAGGACTTCAAGATAGCTAGAAATAAACTAGGCATGGTGGCACATGCTTGTGATCCCAGTCCTCTGGGTGGCTCTTCTGGGTTGTATCTAAGTGTCTCCCCAAAGCCTTACCCAATTATAGGTGGAGCTTTTTGGAGGTGGCTGGATCTAGGGTGTGTGCTGCTGGAATCAAGGCTGTGATGCTAGCACCAAAGCTAGCATTAAAGCCACCCCACCCTGGATGTGAGGGCACTGCCCTAAGTGTGCAGACTGGATAAGGTGTAAGGGACAGAGGGAAAGAGGGTTGCTGCTGGTCGCCTGTCACTGGCTGCTTGCTGCCTTCTGACTGCCTGCTCTGTGATGCCCCTCTGCCATGCCACCCTGCCTTGGAGTCAGTCAACTGTGAATTGAAACCTCTGCAAACTGAGCTCCAATAAACCTCTCCTCCTTAAACTTTGGAAGTCAGGTACTTTATCTCAACAATGAGAAAAGTAATGAAGACAGAGGCTGAGGCAGAAGAATTATAGGGTTAAGTCCAGTTGAAGCAACTTAACAAGACCCTGTCTCAAAATAAAAATGAAAGCAAAGTAGTGCAGTGCAAAGGCTCTGGATTCAATCCCAGTACCACCAAAAAAACAAATAAACAAATAAAAAACTAGGAAAAATAGTATTGGAAGGCAAGACCAATATTTTTTGAGCAAGAGCATAGGAGATCTTGTACCTTTAAAAAGAGGGCTATATATGTTTTTAGTACAATTCTTGTCATGCTTTATCACAAATATACAAAATTTGATAAAGCCAGGTTTCTAAGAGTGATGCTAGATTACATTGTCAGAATATATGTTTTTGCTCTTTCTAGATCTATAGTATTTGTGAATTAACAAATTGGCTTAAGGATACTTACCATGTAGAGACTTCATAAGCAAAAACCAGACTGCTAGGGAAACAGTACAAAGAGCCAACAAATGGGATCTCACCTTATTAAAAAGCTTTTGCATGACAAAAGAAATCACCAACGGAGTGAAAAACAACTCACGAAATGGGAAAAAAGTATAGCTAGTTGGCTCTTAGAGGAAGGACTTATATCTAGAACATATAAAGAATTGAAAAAAAATCAGATCCCACAAATTCAAAGACTCAATACAAAAATGGGCATCTGAGATGAATAGATGAAGAAATATAAGTGAAATAAATATATGAAAAAATATTCAACATCATTGGTCATTCTAGAAATGCATGTTAAAATAACACTGAGATTCCATCTCACCCCAGAAAGAATGGCTCCCATAAAAAAAAAAAATCAACTGATAATAAATGCTGAAGGGGCTGTGGGGAAAAAGGAGCCCTCCTCCAGTATTGCTGGGAATGTAAACTGGTACAACCACTGTGAAAATCAGTATGGAGATTCCTCAAAAAAACTAGGATTAGATATCCCATTTGAATCATCTATTCTCCTTAGTAACTTCCCAGAAGAATTAAAATCATACCACAGTGGTAATATGTGCACCCATGTTCATAGCAGCACAATTTGTAATAGCCAAATGTTACAGGTGCTAATCAACCAAGGAATGGATGAAAAACAAAAAGGTAATTTGGCCAAGGGTTTAGCTCAGCAGCACAAGCACCTGCCTGGCAAGTACGGGGTCATGAGTTTGATCCCCAGCACCAAAAAAAAAAAAAAGTATTTCTTTCATATAATACAGTACTACTCAGCCATAAAGAAGGATAAACTTGAGGTTTTTATAGGTAATTGGATGTAACTCAAGATTATATTCATTTTTTTAAAAAATTTTGAAGGTAGTAAAATATGACAGAACAAGACAGAACAAACCCAATCAATACAATGCTGTGTAATTGGCACAGAACTTCACAGCAGGATACTGGGATAACAGTAATAGGTACCACAGTATATCTCGTTATCTTCACAATGGTTGCTCATTCAATCAGGTATAGCAAAATTAAACCAAAAACAGAACATTATTAAACCTATCAAAGCATAATATTGAATAGAGCAAAACAATTAATCAGAACAAAGCAAAACAGTGAAAACATTTACCTTCAAACAAAAGATAGAAGGAAATCCCCCATATTTGCTATATTGCATACGGTCATCCTCCCAAGAGATGCTCAGACCTCTGGCCCCCAGTTACTAACAGTGGGGGGCGGAGCTGGGGGGGAGGCAGATGATGGGATGTTTGATTCTCAGCCCCCACAACGTGGGCTCATGGGAGATGCTGACTGGTTCTCTGCCTGGCTCGCCGCCACTCACTCGCACCACCTAGAGACCATACTTATAAGTGAAATTAATCAGACCAATATGTGTAAACATTGTATTGTCTCACTAGTGTGATATCTGAACAAGTAAATAGGATGAAAATGTACAATAGATATTGTGAAATGGGAAGAAACTGTTCAAAAGAAAAGACAAACTGTGATGGGGAAAGGGAAAAGGAAGAAAGTGTAAAGGAAAAAATACATCTTTACACAAGATAGTTAAGATAGTAATACAGTTAGCTTCTCTTAAAAGAAAGCTTGTGCTAATATTGTTTGGACAAGATACCATGTGTGGTTTTTTTGATACAGGGTCTCACTATGCAGTTGGGCTCACCTTGAGCTCGCTTTGTAGCCCAAATTGGTCTCGAACTTGCAATGATCCTCCTGCCTCAGCCTCCCGAGTTCATGCCTATATCTTGTACTCTGAACAACTACAGAGACAATACACAATGTATTAGCTAGAGTAACTAATCCGTTTTGAAACTCGGTTTCGTTGTTATGTTTATGTTTTTCTTTCTTTAAAATTAAAAAAAAAAAAAGATTCCTGCTATGGCCATAGAGAAGTCTTTTCATATTAAAGTTAAGCTACATCTCATGACTTTATCTGTAGAACATGCATAATAACCAACTGGGGTAAATGTCTCAGAGTCATTCAGAAGAGAAAAGAGTAACATTAGTAATAATTAATTTACAGTTTGAAAGGGATACAGAAAGAAGTGTTAAATCTGTACTGGTTTAATCCTGTATTCATATTGCTTACATTCTCAAAGAATTTGGTGTAACTTGTAATTCATTTTCTTATTGTTACCAAATTAATAAGGATAGGAAACATTTATACAGGAAGTTGCCTTAAGAAATGTTATCTAAAACTCGGGCATGAGGCAGAGTACAGCCTGTGCCTTCAGTATCGTACGGGGGCCTCGTTTTCACAACCAGCTCATGAGGCATAGCATTCATTGCTTGACTTTTGTACAGGCCTTTCATCATGATTTATGCATGAAATAAGATGTTAGCCTCAGTGGAGTTACATGCTAAATTGTAGGAACCCCCACTGGAAAGACAAGCAATTTCTGGAGGGTAGAAAAGTTAACCTCAAAGTTTTTTGTTTGTTTGTTTGTTTTTAACCTATAGAAAAATCTCATTCTTAACATTCCCTTTAAATGTCTAACCGCAGTTCCTCAGAATACTCGTTGAGGGGCTTTATCATGGTTCTGATTCTCCCATTAATTGGTTAATAAACCTTGAATATGAGCTCATTCTGTATTGAAATGAGAATCATAGTCTTAGTTTTTTAAGCATCATATT
>PVLA01001176.1:22420-123209 GCA_004027455.1 Hydrochoerus hydrochaeris
GCTACCCCAAAGCTGGAGATGAAGCTGTCCACCTGCGTGCTACCCACAAAGCTGGAGATGAAGCTGTCCACCTGCCCGCTACCCCAAAGCTGGAGATGAAGCTGTCCACCTGCGTGCTACCCACAAAGCTGGAGATGAAGCTGTCCACCTGCCCGCTACCCCAAAGCTGTACACCCTCCTGTGGTCCTCTCCAGGCCCGTTCGGGATCATTTTTTAAAAGTTTGTACAAAAATGGCAGATTAATGATATCAGACCTCCAGATGATATAAAGGAAATACTGTAACACCAAGTCTGCAAAATGTCAGATACGCCGAGTTTGTGTTCCCCAAAATTGAAGAATGAATTTAAGGAACAGAAGAGTAGGAAAACTTGATTGGGAGAGCAGGAGTGGGCTGCCAGCGAGCCCACTTCTCAAAAGAAGATTTATAACGCAAAATCTCAAGATGGGTACAAAATCACTAGCTGGGTACAGCACGGCACCAAACTACGGTCACCCAATAAGCCACTTGGGTAGCCACTTGGGTGTTGTTGACCCACGGGGAAGCAAGTCATTTAGCAAGTTTGCATGAAAATAACAAGGGCCTTTTTCAGAAAAGATGAGTCAGAAGGTCCTGTTTACCCGCCTGGGTGACTGATACCTGTTTAGACTTTATTGGACCAGGCAGTGTCAGTTACACTATACTGTGTATCCTCGGAGAAGTTTGCAGGTCTAGTCATTCCACCTTTATCTTGAGGCCTGGCCTTCAACAAATGCAGCTCCAGCCACAGTTGTAATGTGTTCTTATCTTCTGCACCAAAAACTCCTTCGAGGGAGAAGCCCTGTGTGACTACCTCCGATATTTCTACCTAAATTAGCTGTCTATACTATTATCAACAATGATCTTGGTAGTTCTTCCCTGCTGCTCTCCTACCCATGACTCTGTGGTCTTGTCTCTTCCCAGGGCTAGAATCTAAACTAATTCCTAAACATCAAGCATCTCTTAAGCTACTACACTTATTGCTTGATGATAACTCTGAGAGCAGAGCCCTGAGTATTTGTTCTTACCACCCTGCATTTAGTGCATCTTCAAATGTTTTCCTAAGCATTTTTTTCATAGTTAAATATTCTAAAAGGATTATAGTCATTTAAGTGCAAGTTCCTGCCATGTCCCAAAAATCAGTAATATTGTCTGACAAGTTCTGGTAACCACCTCTTCTGATGACTTAGACGTGGGCTATGGCGGAAATGCTTTTTCTTATTTACCACTAGATTTCAGCAACACTATGGCTGCCCTTGTTCCTCACACTCCTACTGATTCATCTTTGCTTTTGTTTTTCTCATCTAGTGTATTTCAGAAAGCTTTCTTTCACTTCCTCCTTCCTGATTCCCTTTGTTTTACTCGCATTTGTACTCATGGCTCTATTTTTAAGGACTTTTGGAGACGCTGTGCTCCCTCTGAACTTGGTTGGCTTTTTATTTCCGGTTCCTTTCCAATTCCAAATTAAGAACACCAAGGCAAGGAGTGGGGGGTTAATGAATCTATCATCTTCACAGGTTCAAAAGTCAGTTATTTGCTTGTGAAATGTATTAAACTATGGCCAGTAAGGGGGCTGGGGATGTGGCTCAGTGGTAGAGTTCTTCGCTTACATGCAAAAGGCCCTGGGTTCGATCCCCAGCACCACTACATAAATAAATAAATATAAATAAATACCAATAAATTTAACACAGAATTCACAGGAAAATAGCCTTTTATTTCCTCCCTATAGGGTATAGACTAGATTTTTTTATTCATTACCAATAAAGCTACATTTGGTGCTAGTGTTCATCAGTTTGTTTCCAAATTTGATATTCTAAATATAAAATTATAAGGCAAGTTAAAATAAACTGCTCCCTGGATTTTAAGTTTATTACTAAACATGGATATTAAATTATTTTCTAGATCTCATTTCATTAGCGCCTTCTACCAACACAGGGAGATAAGAACCATTATTGATTTTATGTTAAGGACAGAAAAACTGAGCAGGTGATCTGGTCAGAGTAGTTTGAAGGCTCTGATCCCCGGGGGCTGACTTTTTTTTTTTTTGTAAGTATGACAAAGGCAACTTTTCTATTGATATTTCTATGTGGTACTTCATAGAATTCAAATTCCTTATGCCAAATTAGGAGTTTAATAAATGTTTTTCACAAAGGTGAAACAATTTTTCTTTTCAAAAGAGAGTTCCCAGCATCAAATGCCATAGTAGCCAGGCAGATGAAATAAATGAGGAATTGCAGCCAGAATAAAAAAAAAAACCCACAAGCAAAACAACATCTGATAAGCTCAAATTTATTGGTCCCTTGAAGGACTGTTGACCTTGTTTGTAGCCAGATATTAATCTCCCCTAAAAGCCTGAAATTCAGGTTTCATTTAAAAATAAATGGATTATAAAATACTGACAACTTAATATGTTTCATTTTTTTAATTGGCAAACTAAATATGTGTATGCAGGCCAGGTTTTATAGTGTGGACTGACTTTGTTCCTTAAAGCACATAGCTAATTTGGTAGCAATGGGCTCCACATAACTGGTATAATTATAATTATTTTAACTAAAATTAAATTACAAATTCAATTCTTTGGTTGCACTAGCAATATTTTCCATATTTGAATGTCACGTATGCCAGGCATTGGTGGTGCACGCCTATAATCCCAGCACTCGGGAGGCTGAGGCAGGAGGATCACTGCAAGTTCCAGACCAGCCAGGGCTATGAAATGAGCTCAAGGCCAGCCTGTTTGAGCAGGGAGACCTAGCTCAAGAAAAAAAAAAAAAAAAAAGATTATGAAAGAAAGAAACTCATGTATGGCTGTGGCTACCATAGCAGATAGCTCAGTGCATTTCCAGTATCACAGACAGTTCGCACTGATCTCGCTGAACTCCATCAACAACTGAGCTGCGGTTCAGTGCTCGGTCACAGTCCATCAGCTGATGCCTCCTTTCCACCTGGACAGAGATGGCACACAGAACACACTGAGAACTCATCAGCCTTGGGATCAGCAGGGAAACTGCGGGGCGTCTTCAGCGCACACACACACACACACACACACCCCGCCTCTGCAGTGCCCCCTGCCAGTTCCCCAGTCCCATTCACTTCACTCACTCTCAAACACTTACTCTTCGGTGCTCTACCGCACTCCAAGGTAAACTATGGATATTCACCTGGAGCCTCTCTGCCTCCTTTGGGTCTTTAAACTTGTAAGGTACAAAATCCTAGGAGAAAACGTCAAGCCTGGAGGAAACGGTTAGCAGGATTTCCATTGTCATAGGAGATGACATGGAGCTTCTGAACTCCTGTTGTGCGACCGTCAGCTTGCTCCTGGGTTATAGGGCAGCCTGGGTTGATAGTTTCTAACGCAGGTTGCCCGTGAGAATCACCTGTGCAAGGCTGCCAGCTTCAGCAAGTGAAAAAACAAGGTTCCCAGTTCAATCTCTATTTCAGACTATGAATATTATTTTATTATCAGTCCATCCCATGTGCTGTACAATATATATTTTACCTACAAATTCTAAGTTTTGTGTTTGTTCTCTTCCCTGCTAACTCTAATTCTCATTCAGTTTTGGGAACCTGATGTCGCAGGGCAGTATTTCATTTCTCAGCAAAATTTCCACCTCCTATAGAGTGTAAGTAAAGTCTCCTATAGTGAAATATGAAACCACATGTGTGACATCTTTGCTACACCTTTGTGATTTGATCATCACAACAGTCCTACAAAGTAAGAAAATCCTCTCCATTGGGTCAGTGAGAAACCTGAGGTCCAAACTGACACAAAACCGTTAGTAAATGGCAAACCTAAGACACAAACTTCAGTGTCAATGCTTATTTAAGTGTTCAGCATAGCAAGCAAAAAAGAATGGCACTGATGAGAGAGCAAGAAAGAGTCCAAAGTATTTCATTAGAAGTACAGCTCACTAACCAAGTACCACTCTGTCAGTTCACACCTCTTTGACCCTAATCAATTTTGAAACCAGAAGGGAAAATTTGGGATCAGACTTCAAATAGTCCCAAGTTTCCAGGATCTAGGAGTCTGAGACAGAATTGAGACTAGATAATACAATCCAACTGGCTTTTATACTGGTAACAGCAGCAGCAGAGAGTTCCTGCAAGAATGTTTTGTGCTTAGAACTGTTATCAAACCGAGTAACGAAGCACCATACCTGTAATTTACCTCAACCACCAAGTTCAGATCTTGGAATTTCCCTACAGCAAGGTAATGAGTAGATTTGTCTCCTTGCACTGCCCTGCCATGAACTGGGTCAGAGAAAGGTTAGGGCTGTGAAAGGAGAGGAAGTGAAGGGAAGCCATAAACCCAGGCTCCCAGCCACAGGGGGAAGAGGACGAAGTGCTCCGATGCAAGGCTTGGAGGTGACACTAAGAGCCAAAGCGTCCCTCTAAACTCCTTTCCTGTGCAAGCTATTTGCTGTTGAGAGCAATTCCTTCCTTGCTGGTATCCTGTATCATCACACATCCAAAATTACAAGGACTTGTGCTTCCAGAAGAGAAGTACAAGGATTGTGCTTCCAGAAGAGATTCATTTGATTCTAAAAATATATAACACTAAATTGAACTTCTGAACGAATTAAAGGAGTTGTAGGATCACCTATTCACGTTAGCCCATGTCTCCTGTTTATAAATTAATGGCTGAAAGGTACCTGGTGCACCCGTAAAGGCTACCGTCATGCTCAAGCAATACATGATGCGGGGGATGAGGGCAGATATGGCACCATGTTCTCATGCAATCAGTTCTCTTAATAACCCACAATCCTTATTAGCCAATGAGTTATTACTATAGACATTTGACCCTAGTAAGAGAAGTTTAAATAGACACTCATTTAGACTTTATTAATGTCCAAAACATTTGAACAGTGCTCCTGGATAATATATAATATTGGTATATTGCAAACATTAAAGTATATCAGCTACTCGGCTTTCCTTTTCACTACTTCACGGGATACGACTGAGAAGTTTTGAATAATATGAAGTCAAAGGCATTATTTTCCTTATTTGACCAGGGAAGACTTTATTTCCTGAAGGAACTCCTTTGACTGAGGCTCAAAGCATTCCACTGCTGCCTGCAATCAGACATCAGAGCTGGTAGAACGAGGGCTTCCGAGCAGGTGTGTCCATCGGAGACAGCCGTCTTCCACGGAAACCAAGGGTTTAGACACTGGATGACCTCACGAGCTATTTTCAGACCCATCTTAGAGCTATGAATGTACACTTAACAAAGGAAGACATTTGAACGGGTATTTGTTCCAACTCCTAATCCCACAAAAACTGCCAGCAAAAGCAAAGAGTGAGCCGATTATCTCCCGAGGGTAGATGTCTCCTTGGATGCATTTTGGTGTCCTGTCGAAAATCACAGTGGTGAGGACAGCTGGTGCTGGAGGGAGGCATGGGAGGGAATTTGCTGGGTGACAGAGAGTGTGTGCACAGGCGCCGGGACCGTAGAGGGCACCGCCTGCCACTTGACGAGCTGGCCATGAGGGAAGGAGGCCGCTCAGAAACCGCCTGACACAGAGACCTGGCACTCACCGGACCTGGACCAGAGCTGGACCAGAGGCTGTGTGGTCAGCATCCCTGACCTCAGAGTAGGCCAGAGCTGAAGCTAGCAGTGCATTTAATGATTTAATGCACACAGCGTGAACTTCATGGTGAAATCCTGAGGCATTCTTTTTATATTGAGAAACAAGGAAATGAAGGACACTGTCCCCTATAACAGGACAGGAGAGGAACGATGTGCTGTACATATAGAAAAGACAATGATGAACAGTTTTCCTTACTTTCAGATGCCACCCTACTTCCTCCCAAATCTGCAGGAACTTCTCAGTGCTGTTAGACAGAACAACAAAGATTTTTTTTTTAATTGCTAGTAACTAAAATCACATTTAAGGGTCCAGGGATATGGCTCGGCGGTATTTTCCCTGCCTGGCAACTGCAAGGTACTGAGTTCTATTCCCAGAAAGAAAAAAAAAATCTACAAAATCAGGTTTAAAAATCAGTAGTTAGGATTTCCAGGTCAAACATGACTACAGAAGTTAGGAATTTTCCTTGTTCACTCGGTGGCAGTCACATAAAAGCAGAAAAGAGGAATGAGTAAAAGTCCACAAAATCCGTTTTCAAAAGAGACACCGAATGTAGACTCCAAAATCTGCATAATTCTCCTGAGATTGGCATGTGTGCGCGCTTGTTTGTGTGTGTGTGTGTGTGTGTGTGTGTGTGTGCCTCTGTCCACTTTCACTACTCACAATCTCAAGTTTCTGGACTTGGCATGGTAGATAAGTAATAGAATGTTCAAGAACCATGTTTGCTTGCAGGTCTGTTTGTAAATTCATTCCCTTTACAATTTCCTCAGAGCAGCACTTTTCTTGTAGTGGGAAGCCAGTGACAGCAGCTGGTAGCGCGCACGCCTCCTGTTTTTCTTTTGCTACACACGCACACACATACACACACGCACACGCACGGTCTCCGGAAGGATGTAGAAGGAATTGGTAACACTGAGAAATACAGTGTTTGAAGAATAAGAACATGTAACTTTTTGCAGCTTAGGGATTTGGTAGCGTATATCATGGAAAAACCTGTCTGAGGAGCCATCACATAGCATCTTCCGGCAGGGGCGCGCTCGGGCTGCGCTGTGCTGCCCTCTGGCGGCCTCCCGGGGCAGAGCGTGAGGCGCGGCGCTATTGCAGGGCGCAGGGCTGCAAGGGGAAGCCCGCGCTTCTGAAGGCCTTCAGAGAAAGAGTCGCTCCTGAATCGCTGGTACTTCCCTCTCACTCAGTTTTGGCCAAAGTTAAAAAGTTGTACAGTGGTTATCCGTTCATATGTACGCGGGTAGCCTTTGACTTAAACGATGATATATTTTAAATCCTGACACATTTGTAATCCACAGAAAGGATTTGGTAATCCCATGCTCCCACTGCATGCCAAGCTGAGTCAGGAAAGAGGGAAAATAAGTTTTTTTGAACTAAGCAATCCATTGAAATGTAAATATATTATAATTCACCAGTATAATATACATGTTTCTGTCAAACATTCTTAGCATTTATCTATTTATTTCCAGCTCAATCTTTTTTTTTTCTTTTCTTTTGTTTTTTTCCTTCCTTTTTGTTTCTTTTTTTCTTTCTATTTAATTATTTATTTTACAGAGAATAAAACCAAAGAGGACAGAACAAAGCAGATCAGAACAGAACAATGTAAGCGACACAGCACTTCACACAAGACAATTGGATATTAACAGTAGCTATCATAATGTCTCTTTGAAATAGTTGAGCTTAGCTTTACACACAATAATGTTAAACATAACAAAATAGAATAAAACCACTCAAGAGAAAGAATTACAAGGCATTCTGAACCAAATAACAGAAGATGAACAAAGGCTACTATAATATCTCATTTTCCATTAAAAAATTGTTTATACTATCATACATATTAAAATCCAATAAGACATAACATGATAGGACCAATGGTAATAGAAAAATAAGAGCATGGTAGGACTTCAGAGCAAGATGATATTAAATCAGCAATGGCCGCCATATTGTCTTGTTTTCTTCAAAGTAACTATTCATACCATCACACATAATAAGATCAAACAAAACAGAATAAAACCATTCCAACCAATGAATGAAAACATTATAAGACTTCAAAGGAATATAATGGTGAACCATGATTACCATAAAGTCTTATGTGCTCTTACCATTTCTTACACAAGGGAGACTATATGGTATTTATACATGTGAGTTTGATTTATTTCACTTATGAGTATGGACTCAAGTTGCATCCATTTACTTATAAATACCTCAATGTGATCATTCTTTATAGCTGAGTAGTACTCCATTGTATAAAAGTACCACATCTTTTTCATCCATTCTTCAGTTGATGGGCACTTAGGTTGTTTCCAAGATCTGGCTATTACAAATTGTGCCACTATAAACATGGGTGCACATATATCAGTGTGGTATGATGTTTTCTGTTCTTCTGGGAATATGCCTAGGAGTGGAATAGCTGGGTCAAATGGGACTTCCAATCCCAGCTTTTTGAGGAATCTCCAGACTGACTTCCACAGTGGTTGCACCAGTCTGCACTCCCACCAACAGTGTAGAAGAGTTCCTTTTTCCCCACAGCCTCCCCAGCATTTGTTGTTGGTAGTTTTCTTGATCCTGGCAATTGTTTCTGGAGTGAGATGGAATCTCAGTGTGTTTTTAATTTGCATTACTCTAATGACTAATGATGATGAACATTTTTTCATGTATTTATTTGCCATTCGTATTTCTTCATCTGAGAACTGTGTGTTCATCTTGGATGCCCATTTTTGGATTGGGTCTTTGAATTTCGGGGGTCTGATTTTTTTTAATTCTTTATAAGTCCTATACAGAAGTCTTTTGTTTGAGGGACAGTTCACTAAGATTTTTTCCCAATTTGTGGGTTGTCTTTTCACACTGCTGGAGGTTTCTTTCAACATGCAGAAACTCTTTAACAAGACGTGATCCCAGTTTCTGATTCTGGAAAGTATTTCCCATGCGATTTGATTCTTGTTCATAAATTCTCTACCTACCCCTATGTCTTCAAGATTTCTACCTACTTTCTCTTCCAACAGATTTAGTGTTTCTGTTTTAATATTTAGATCTTTGATCCATTTAGATTTTAGTTTAGTATGTGGTGATAGGCATGGGTCTAGTTTTAGTTTTCAGCATATGGATAGCCAGTTTTTCCAGCACCATTTATTAAAGAGACTATCATTCTTCCAGTGAATGTGTTTGGCCCCTTTACCAAAGATAAGGTGGTTGAACGTGTTTGTAGTTATGGTTGTATCTTCTAATCTATTCCATTGATCTTCAGATCTCTTTTTATTCCAGTACCATGTTGATTTTGTTACAGTAGCTTTGTAGTATAACTTCAAGTCAGGGATTGTGATGCCTCCTGCTTTGCCTTTGCTGCTTAGAGTTGCCTTTGCTATTCTAGGTCTCTTCTGGTTCCAGATGAATTTTAGGAGTGATTTCTCTAGATCTATGAGGCATGTTAGTGGTATTTTGATTGGGATTGCATTGAATCTGTATAACAATTTTGGGAGAATGGCCATTTTCACAATGTTTGTTCTTCCTACCCATGAACAAGGGATGTCTTTCCATTTTCTGAGGTCCTCTTTGACTTCTTTTTTCAGGGTACTGTAATTTTGCCTGTACAACTCTTTTACTTCTTTTGTTAGATTAATTCCCAAGTACAAATGAAAATTTGTTTTGGATGCTAATGTGAAAGGTGTGGCTTCTCTTATTTCTCTCTCAGTGATTTTGTTAGTGTATAGGAATGCTATTGATTTTTGGTATTGACTTTGTATCCAGCTACATTGCTGAATTTATTTATTTTATTTAGGAGTCTTTCGATGGAGTTTTAGGGGTCCTCTATGTAAAGTATCATGTCATCTGCAAATAATGATAATTTAACTTCTTCTTTTCCTATCTTTATTCCTTTTATTTCTCTCTCTTGTCTAATTGCTCTGGCTAGTATTTCAGTACTATGTTGAATAGGAGCAGTGATAAGGGACATCCTTATCCTGTGCCTGATTTCAAGGTAAAGGCTCTCAGTTTTTGGTCATTTAATATGATGCTGGCTGTTGGTTTGTCATAGATGGCCTTTATCATATTGAGATAAAGACCATCTATTCCAGTTCTATGTAAGGCTCTTATAATGAATGAGTGTGGATCTTATCAAAAGCTTTTTCTGCTTTTGATAAGAAATGATCATGTGATTCTTACTTTTGGCTCTATTGATATGATGGATTACATTTATTGATTTATGTATGTTGAACCATCCTTGCACGCCTGGGATGAATCCCACTTTGTCATGGTGTATAATCGTCTTGATGATTTGCTGCATCCTGTTTGCCAATATTTTATTAAGAATTTTTGCATCTATGTTCATTAGGGAGACTGGCCTGTAGTTCTCTTTTTTAGTTGGGTCTTTCTCAGGTTTTGGTACTAGAGTAATATTTGCTTCCAGGAATGACTTAGGGAGAATTGCTTCCCTTTCAATTTCATTGAAGAGTTTGAGGAGTGTTGGTATTAAGTCTTCTTTGTATTTCTTGCAGAATTCCACAATGAATCCATCTGGGCCTGGGCTCTTCTTTGTTGGTAGGGACTTAATTATATTTTCAATTTCATTAATAGAAATTGGGTTATTCATCAGTTTTACATCTTCTTGACCCAGCTTTGGTGGTTCATATATTTCTAGGAATCTGTCCATTTCTTATGTGTTATCAAACCTTTTGAAATAGTTGTTGATGATCTTCTGTATTTCCATAGAGTCTGTAGTGATTTCACCTTTTTCATTCCATATTTCATGAATTTGAGTCTTTTCTTTCCTTTTTTAAACAAGGTTGGGTAGGGGCTTATCAATTTTATTTATTCTTTCAAGGAACCAACTCTTTGATTCATTGATTCTTTGTAATGTTTTCTTAGTCTCTATTGCATTAATTTCTGCTCTAATCTTTTTAATTTCCCCTTTCTTTTGGTTTTAGGCTTGACTTGCTCTTCTTTATCTAGATGTTTGAGGTATAGTATCAGGTTGTTTCTTTGTGTTTGTTCTGTTTTCCTAATGTAGGAACTCAATGCAAAAAATTTTCCTCTGAGGACCACTTTCATTGCATCACACAGGTTCCAATAAGTTCTATTTGTATTTTCGTTTGCTTGTAAATATTGTGTAAATATTGTTCAATTTCTTCTTTAATTTCCTCTGTGACCCACTGATTGCTTGAGTGTATTATTCAATTTCCATGTGTTTGTGGGGCTTTTGCAGTTTCTTTTATCATTAATTTCTAGTTTCATGGCCCTGTGATATGATAACATGCATGGGATAATTTCAATTGTTTTGCATTTACTTAAATATGTTCTGTGGGCTAGTATATGATCTATTTTAGAAAATGTCCCATGTATTGCTGAGAAGAATGCATATTCTGATGTTGTTGGATGGAACACTCTGTATACGTCTATCAAGTCCTGCACTGTTTGCATCATTACTTGTTCTGCCTGTCACCAGCCCCCTGCATTCATCCACATTGCACCCAGAATGTGGACCCAAAATGCAGTTCTGGAGCAAAACTAGCCCCTCAGAACACAACACTTGATCTGTGGAAATGCATGAAGACAATAATGCCATATTGCCAGATGCAGTGGTGCACACTTGTAATCCCAGCACTCAGGAAGCTGAGACAGAAGGATTGATGCAAGTTCAAGGCCAGCCTGAGCTACAAAGTGAGTTTGAGGCCAGCCTGAACTGCATAGCAAAACTGTGTCTCAAAAAGACAAAAACAGGGCTGGGGATTTAGTTCAGTGGCTTAAGCGCCTGTCTGGAAAGCACATGGTCATGAGTTCAATCCCCGGTACCAAAAAAAAAGGTTGGGGGAGACAAAAACAAAACAAAATAAAATCTTCTAATTTATTTTTAAAAATTTTAATATATGGAGGAAATGGATGAGGAAGTGGCTGTGTGGTAGAGCAGTTGCCCAGCAAGTACAAGGTCCTGGGTTCAATTCCCAGTACCAGGGGAGAAAAAGGGGGCAGAGTTTATAAAAGGCATTTTTTGACTTATAAATGCCTGATACACAAACATCTCTTAACCTCAACAAGGGTAAGAGTTCAGAATTCTACACTTCCCTGTGAAAATGGGGCCTCCTGTTGTTTACCAACTTTTGTGGGAGTGAGGACACCCCATATTGGACACTCTAATGGGAATGGTGCCCCTAGACTCAACAACAGAGCATCCTGACAGGACAAGCCTTCTTGTGTTTGTTTGCCCTTGCCCACCCTCTGCTCTGCTGGTGACAGTCGGAATCTGCCCCTCCTAATACTTCTGGGAACCCCATGTATGAGTTCCTGCTACCACTTGGGTTATTCAGGTCCTCTTTAACTGCCTAGCATTCCCTCTGATGGTACAAGAATCCCAGGAACCTCTCTGTCACCTCCAAGTCACCATAAAATAGATTCTGGGTTGGTTGTCTGGGACTTGGAGTGTGGGGAGGTTGTGTTGGCCTCACTTAGTGAAGACTGCAATTAATTTCCTTAAGAAAATACAGTAACTGTGGTTTCCACTATTCTTAGTGCCATGATTAAGTTCAGAATTGCTAAATAGGATTTGGGGACTATTCTGGTAAATTAAGTATTGCATAAGCACCGTGGCTATGAGAGAATGTTACAAGTAACATTTGGGGTACAATCAACTGACATCTGAGCCCAAAGAAAGGGATTTTAACATTATGTTAATGCTTAATTTGAAATCATTTTCAGAAGCCTACTGGAGACACCATATACATGAACTACAATACCCATATTCAGCTAATACGCGTGTTTTTAGACGTTTAAACACTGCAAATCAATGAAAGTGGCTCACTTTTGTGGATTGTCATATTCCTGCAAGCCCACTGAGATGGAACTTCAAAAACATCTTTTTACAGTGGTGTAAATAAAGCCGTCTGTCTGCGGTCACTGCTCTGTGTTATTTCTCTTGATCTCTGCCTGCAGTCTTGCTGAATTTCTTGAAAATGCCAATGTCAAGCCCCACCTTCACGTGACCCCATTGTCTGGAATGTGCTTCCTGAGACTTTTGCTTGGCTCTTCCCATGGCTCTGTTTGTTCTGTTGGCAGAAAGACCACGGCTGACCACAGGGAGACTGGAGCGCCTCCTACCCGCCCCACCCAGTCCCAGTGCTCTGCTTTGTTTTGCTTTCAAACATATACTGACCACATATATTTGTTTGTTTCCTGCTTCTCCATCTAGAATGAAAGGCTCCTGAGAATCCCTCCATCACTTTCAGTGCTGAATTCCTATGACCCCTGAATATATATATATATATATACATAATTTTTTTTCTTGAAGGAGTAAATTAGTCCTTTGTAATATTGTTTCACCTCTCTTTCCATGGTCAGGTTGGTTAGACTTCCAAATTGGCTTCTTCAGAGCAGAATGAGATACAACAAAAGAGCAGTGTATAGGAGAACAGACCCTGATTTGGGCTGGAATTCTGGCCCCAGCACTTACCAGATTTATAACCTTGAGCAAATTATCCCAGCTCTCCATTCTCCTTTTATTATAGAGAAGTAACTAAAGGCTTGTCCTCATGATGTAATGACAACTAAATGAGTTTCCACATATTGAACAACCTACTATGGTTTAAATAGCATTGAACTCGATTTCATCAGATCTAGTGTGCATGTATTCACATCCATAGGGCTTAGCTTCCTGATCCATAAGTTTCTACCAAAACCTGAGCAGAGGGTATATCTAACCCACCCAGCAATATGGCACATGGATGCAAAAAAAAAGACCAAAAAGACAAAACAAATTCTACAGTTGAGGAGCTCTGGGATGACCCAATGTTCTCTGTGGAACAAAAGACCATGAATCCAAAAGCTCATAGCTTTTATTGATAACAATTGTGGGGGGGACTTCACAGGCATGGCTGTGATGAGAAACAGAGCATTTCTGCACCAGGCATAGAGGCCCTCCAACTAGCAATACAAGGGATGGCTTGATGTGTATAAGGCTGGTATAATTCTTTCTGAGTCTCATGGCCTCAGGTGAGATGTTATCTCATGTCTCACTCCTGGAATCTTCCAGGCTTTTGCTCAAGCCCCCATTCTAGCCATCAGCAGGGGGGACAATTCTCAGCCATGTGCTGCAATGAGATATGCTGGTGTTGGCTGGGCACGATTATGATCATGTTCTTTTAGTCAGCTCTGTGTCTCCAGCTCTGCATATCCTGGTGAATAGGGGTGAAGTAAAGGTCAGGTAAACACTGAGGTGAGGGGCTTCATTTCAGTTTGGCGGTCTCTGCAGTTACTACTTTTCTTTTCAAATATACTTGCTAGTGAGTTGGGTTGTTATTTTCTAGATTCAAAACTAGCTTTTTGGCCATTTGCTCTCAACTTCCAGCTTCAGCTCCTCTGATTGATAATCCTGCTTCAATGTCCCATTATTGTCCATTTACTGCCCAAGTTAATAAATGAACAATCAAGTATTTTCCCAAGTATGGCTAGTTGAACATCAGGCAGATAGTTTAAAAGAAAAAAAATGCCTATTTGTAGGGTTTCCATGTTGAGCAAAATCTCCTTTGATTAGATGCAACACACTAATAATTAGTGAAATGCAAGTTAAAACCACCTTGTAGTTGTTAGAATGGCTAAAAAAAGTCCTGGCAAGGATATGGGGAAAAGGAGATCCTTACATACTGTTGGCTAGAATGTAAATTAGCAGTGCCATTGTAGGAAACAGTGTATAATTCTCTCACAAAATTAGGATAGATTAAGGGGTGACCCAGCCATCCCATTTGTGAATGTAAAACAAATGATATGAAACCAATAAGTGATAGAGAAATCTGTACCCCCATGTTTACTGCAGCATTCAGAACATCCAAGATACAAAATCACCCTGAGTGTCCATCAACAGAAAAATGGATAGTGAAAATGTGGTCTATATACATAATGGAATATTACTCAGTCTTTAAAAATATAGACATTGCCTATAATCCCAACACTTGGGAGGCTGAGGCAGGATAACTGCTGTGAGTTTGAGACCAACCTGAGTAGTGAAACTTGTCTCAAAAAGATTTTTAAAAAATAAAAATAAAAAATAGAGAAACTGTATAATTTGTGATAACACGGATAAATCTGAATAATGTTACTGCTGGCTGAAATAAAGCAGTCACAAGGAGACAAAGACTGCATGATCTCACTTATATAGAGTCAAAAGGAAGTGAACCCATAGAAATAGAGAATAGAACTGTGGTAGCCAAGGGATTGGAGAGTAGGGGATGGCACAAGACCCCAATTAGATAAGGTAAATAAATCCTGGAGATCTATTGTACAGCATGGTGACTACAGTTAATAAAAATATTGTATGCTTGAAAATTGCTGAGTAGGTTTTAAATATTTTCAGTACATTACATATGTGAGGTGATGGATAGAAGTTAGCTGGATTTAATTACATCATAATGTGCATGCATGTTGTATACCATAAGTGTATGTAACTTTTATCAGTAACTCTACCTTTATAAAGCTAGAAAAGGGTAAATAAAAGTAAACAACATACACAGTGTAATAGAAGTTTGCTTTCACTTGAGAATATAAGTAAGGAATAGTTTTAGAGTAGCCAATCAAGGGCCAGGGATATAGCTCAGCAGCATGAGCATCTACCTGGCAAGTGCAGGGTCCTAAATTCAATTCCCGGTACCAAAAATAAATTACAGAATAGCCAACCAAATCTAGCAATATATTAAGGAAACAACATAATCAAATAGGGGTTGACTTGGTAATTCAGGATAGTTCAAGCACTAGAAAGCCATGAATTAATATTTTAAGAATCTGAAGAATAAGATTCTGATCATAATTGATGCTGAAAAGTTCAACTAGCCATTTTTCATATCTTAAAACCCCATTTAAGACAGAGTGAGTCTTCTAAACACACTGAAGTTTATTTCCTCCAAACCAATAGTAAGCAATTTAAATAGAAATGAAAAGCATGGCCATTAAAATTGAAAAGAGAGGGCTGCTTTAATAGTCAACAGGCATGGGGGCAGCACTGTGGACAATGCCATAAAGTAAATGAAATATTCAATCTAAAAATGAAAAATAAACCTACCCTTTCAGCCTTTTTCAACTCTGCATCGAAGTGAGCTTGTGCTGTTTAACAGGTGTGCTAGGAAGCAGCACATATTAATGTTGTGTTACCAGAGCTGTCCCCAGAACACAGGCCATTGGCTTTCTCTATTCATGGGGACAGCTAAGTGTGATCCAAGGGACCTGGGCCAGGTATTCGGGACCTTGAGCTGCCAAAATATATCTTACCTTTCAACCTTTTAAAAACAGGAAGTGAAATACAGTCCTGTGTTTAAGTATCAAACACACATTGGTCCTCAAGTTCACACTGCTGCATTATACTGTAACTGCTTCATTGAGCTAATTTTATCAACAGACTCGTCACCAAAAGAGTCATTATAAGATGCTATTTGCTTGTAAATGCTTCAAGTTCCAAAACAAGATCTCCAGTGTATTTGTAATAGAGCACAGAGTAATCTAACAATTCTGCCTCGTACACACAAACCTATTTAATCCAAGATTTTTTTTCAAATGCACCTTCTTAAGAAATTAGATCATGCATTACAATTAATTTGACAAATGAAGACAGCCATCTGCTCAAGGGAGATCTCAAATTTTCTCACAAATTGAATGAACACTAATTTATTTGTTTATATGATTATGGAATTAGCAGAATGGCATGAAAAATTACTATCCAAATTATTTCATTATGGCTCATTTCTGTTATAAATTAAATGAAGTGAAAACTATATTGTTGGGAACTGAAGCAAAAATCATTGCTAAACATAGAGACTATGTGAAGAATAAACAAATAGGTAAATAGCAATAAAAACGAAGACCGTTTACATAAAGTTTGAACCTTTGACCTGCAGATTGTGGCGTCACAGGATCCCCACTGTCTATCAGGGCACCCACATCCAACACTAAATGGTGCTCATACCTCCTAGGTATTTATTCTCAAAGCTCCATGCAATAGGAATCTTACTTTTAATAAAACTAATTTTCATGAACACCACATATTTTATAGCCTCCGTGTATATTTCCATGACTTCTAGCAGTTTTCCAAGATGCCAGGGAAATAGTGCCCAAGAAGATTTAGATGTATCCTTTTCTTGTTGGTTATATTTCAAGAAGATTATTGCACAGAAAAGGCATCTTTCTATCAGAGTACCTCGTGTACAGCTGGGGATGGGAACTCTTGTTTCAGGCTGCTGGAATTTCCATAAAGAGGAGGCTCGAAGAACATGGTGCAGGGGTGAGCAGCAGAGAAACAGCCTCTCTGAGATTTGGGGTCCAGACACTGAAATATTGAGCGGGAGCTCGGTGCAGAAGGAGGTGGCAGGCACGCTTTCTCTCTCAGCTCCAACCCACTGTGTGGGAGGAGTAGCTCAAACCTGCAGACAAAAGGCCAGGACTGGCAACCCCAGAGGCCTCCACGGAGAAATGCACCGGTGGAAGGAAGTAGTAGACACAGCGGACTGCAGTGGGTGGTGAGTTATTTAGGTTCAGAAGTCCAAAGGAGAGGGCAGTTGGCTGGGAATCCTCTTATAAAGGAAGGGCCCGGCTCAGAACTCAGAGCAGGTGTGCGCTGGCTCCCTCTAGTGGCGCCCAGCGACAGGGTCAGGGAGCCGAATGCAAGTCTGCAGGAGGTCAGAGCGCTGAGTTCAAGTCGGTAGGGAGCTACGTTCAAACCACTGCAGCACAGAGTGTGCTGCAGGCTGGACAAATCAGGTTCCAGCCTCACAGCCAGAGACCAGCTTGAACTTCAGTGGGACTAAAGATGTGGGCTTCCTGGGATTCTCCACTACCCCACCCTATTATCTGCCTCGCTGGGGTTTATCAACACAGACCAGGGCTCCATCTGTCACTCTCTCTCCCAGTGACAGCAGAGACACATCTTAAAGTGGACATTTTTTCATCCTCTCTTTTTTTCTGATTTCATTTTCATTTCTTTTTTTCTTGTTTGTTCTTGTTTTTATATCAGTGTGAATATTGTTTCTGGTTTTTTGTTGTTCTGTCCTGTTCTTGATTTTATTTCTTTCTTCTCTCTTTCCCTCCTGTCTTCTTCACCAGTTTTCTAAAGTTTGAATAATTTCCCTCAGCCCTCTAACTTTGCTTCTCATCTGTTCCTCTTCCTTTTTCTCCTCTATTTTTCTCCCTAACCTCTTTTAAACTTTCTCTCCTGAGAGTAAAATTGCCATACTGAGGACATATTTACTGTATACAATTTTCTGATTTGTTTTAGATTTTGTTATATAACCACAAATCTAGTTCATGTGGTTAAAGGTGGCAAATTACTACTTGCCATGGTTTATCATTTTCTTTGGTGTGTTTGATGCCATTATTATTGCTGATTGTACCACTTTAGCCAAGGTGAAATAATTGTTCTAATCAGTCGCTCTTCCTGGTAAACCAAGACTGAGATTGCCTGAGGGTCATAAACAACACTGTAGGCCAGGACCAAAAAACCAGTGACTGGGCCAAGTAGGCAACAACTTCTCAGTAACATCAAGAGGAAGGATCTTGCAACATTTTCAAAACCAAAACGCAGCTAAACCTGGAAGACACCTCCAAGAAAAAGTCATTTCCTAAGGATTAGCAATAAAGCTACTGTGATAAAAATAGCATGAGGGCCAGGAATATAGTTCAGTGGCATGGTGTCTCCTTAGCAAGTGTGAGGTCATGAGTCCAATTCCCGCTACCCAAAAAAAAAAAAAAAAAATTCAGCATGATACTGGCAAAAACAGACGCAAGGATCACTGGGACATATCAAAAGATACAGAAGCAACTTAACTCCAAACATACTCAGCCACCTTGTCTTTGACAAAAGGGCCAAACACCTTTACTGAAAGGCAAATAACCTCTTCAATGCTTGGTGCTGGGAAAACTGGTGTTCCATAAGCCAAAGATTAAAACTAGACCCATATTTTTCACTGTGCATTAAACTAAATCGAAATGAATCAAAAATATAAATATTAAAACATAAACACTAAGGAAGAAGACAAGATGGCCGATCAGTGAGCAACAAAATACAAAGCTCCTGGGAGAAACAACTCATACGCCAGAATAAAACACCCTGGAGAGACCCAGACAGAGGGAGATGGATCCTCTTGACACAGGAAGAAATTAAAACATAAAAAAGCTCATCAAATACTTCGGGACTATAACTGAAACAGCTAAAAATTACCGGACACAAGTGGTTTCACAGTGACCCGCCAAGTGTGCACCAGCTTGAATCCACACCTTCCAGCAGAGCTGCCCAAACTCGTTCCTGCCACCACTCACAGGACACACAGCAGCACTGAAGTCAGGGGTTGGTGAGCCCAACGGAGAGTGGAGCCAGCAAAGGGACCTTCATTAATCCATGGTCAGTGCTAGGAATGAGACCCCCCCCACCACATGGGAAGGGCATGACCAAATGGGTGACATGTTGGAATGGGGTAGGAGGAGCCTGAACTGGGAGTGACAGTGACTTCAGTTAGTTGCTCCCTCCCCTGAGCAGATTCATGGGATTTGCTTGAAATGGGCCGCACCTCTGGCCGGGACCCAATGAGCAATCCCAAATCAATTCCCTGGGCCTAGCATACACTAACTGGGTGAAAGGCCCCTGAAGTTTGGTTGGCCCAGTGGGGAGGGGCAGGCAGGAGAGGGCAGAGTTCCCTTGCCAGCATGCTTTGGAGGAACCATGGCCAACAGGGAAGGGTGCTGGGACCTACACCGTAACCTGTGTGGAGGAGGCCAAGGCCATGACAGGAGAGAGAGACAGGAGGAGGCCCCCAGCCCAGAACCCTGAGATCACTGAACCAGGAGAAGGAAAAGCAAGGGAGACTGAGGGCGGCAAACACACAACATCAGACATGGCTTAAACGGACATTAAGAGATATCTTCGGGACCTTATAGATGAGCTCAAAACTGAAATATTAAATCAGGTAAAGCAGGATAAGAGTAGAGTAATAAAAGAAATGCTCTCAGGAAGCATCTCTCAGGATGATACAGACAGAAGAAGGGAGGAGCAAAAAAAAGGAGAGAAACATTCGATAAAGAATATAAAGAAAATACAGAATACATGAAGCAGTTTCAAAGAGACTATCAGGAAATTAAAAACTCCATTGAAAGCTGGCAAAACTGCTTAAAAGAAACTAAGGATAGACTATCAAAACTTGAAGACAAGTTGGCAGTGTGTGATGATGAAAGGAAAGTTCTCTTAAAAATAACAAGGAAACAGGCAGTAACAAAACAAAGGCTAGAAGATGACAAGAGAATCTACAATTTAAGAATAAGAAACATGAATGAAGAAGCAGGAATATATACAGGTGAATTACAAAGGCTATTCATGGAAATAATTAAGGAAAACTTCCCAAGCATGGGAAAAGAAAATGACATTTGGTTGTGTGAGGCATATAGAACCCCAGCCACCTACAACCAAAACAGATCTACACCCAGACATATAATAATCAAGATGCCAGAAATTCAACATAAAAAAAGAATATTAAAAGCTGTCAGAGAAAAGAAACAGATTACCTATAAAGGTAAGCCCATCAGGATCATGGCTGACTTCTCGACACAGACCATCAGATCAAGAGGAGCTTGGAGTGAAGCATTCAAAGCCCTGAAAGAGAATAACCTCCAGACCAGATTGATGTACCCTGTAAAACTGTCATTAGAAGTTGATGGAGAAACAAGATGCTTCCATGACAAAGAGGAACTGGGGGAGTTTGTGACCACCAATCCAACCCTACAGAGAATACTGAAGGACATTCTAGAGAGAGAGAAAAAAAAACCCAGGATTTTAGGAACAGTGGCAGAAAGGCCTCAATGAGTGGGGCAGGAAGTAGAATGAAGGAGAAAACTAGACAAACAAAGGCAGAAAAATAGCATGGCAGAAATGAGGCAGAGAAGGATAACTAGAAACTCTAACATAGATGGCCTTGATACACTATATTGTTAATAGTGCACCAGGATTTAAAACCACATTACACACACTACTTATATGTATTATATTCTGTTCCAGTCATTCTACGTGTACTAGATTTGAGGGCACAGACAGTAATCCCGAAAATAACAGGATATAGTATGATAATCATCCTTAATTTCCTATTAACTTAATCTAAAGCTCTGTAAAACCTACACTGTTTTACCATGATTAATCATAATCGAATCTGGTTTGTTGGATCGCTGTTTTGTATTGATAGATTTTATTCAAAGCTGTTATGATTGATAGTATCAAGTCTGAGAGTATAGGCAACTGCACTTAAGATGACAATATTCACTAGAATATCCACTATGGTTTTATTATTACCTGCCTTCAAAGTTTTATACTGTCTACAATGTTTTATTTTTACTACTATTATTATTTATTGCTATACTCAATTATACTGCTATATTCAATAATGCCTGATGATATAGACATTCTATTGAAGATAATAAGAAACAACACAGTAATCATTGTAGATCACCTTGTACTATGGTTTTATATGACTTTTTGGTTTCATGTTTTTATAGGAATTTGTTTTGTTTTGTCTTGCTAAGTTTTGTTTTTCCCTCTAATACAGAAAGTATAGAAATACATGCAGAGATTCATGCATGAGTAGCTGTTCACATTCTCACTGTTTGACTATCTACTTTTTAGGCTTTAATTTTGTAACTTGAGCAACTATTTCTAAGAGGACAATATGTAATTTATCAACTAGTGATTTATTGTTTATCTTTTTTTGGGGGGGGGATTCTGTATTACCTCTACCCTTTACATGCTTTTGTTTCTCTTTAAATTAAAAAAAAAATGAGTCTTCAAATCCTCAGACATGATATTTATTTAGGTATGATTCACTTTATCTCAGTAAGATTTTAAAGCTTTAAGTTTATAGAAATACATGTAGAGACTCATGCATTCATAGCTGTTTACAGTCTCACTGTTTGAATATCTACTTTGTGTGCTTTAATTTTGTAACTTGAACAAGTATTTCTAAGAGGACAATATGTAATTTATCAACTAGTGATTTCTTATGTTTATCTTTTTTTTTAATTCTGTATTATCTCTACCCTTTACATGTTTTTTTTCTCTTTAAATAAAAAAACCCACTAAATTTGTTAGAAGATAGCTAGAACTTTTTTTGTGTGTGTGTGCTTGGGATCGAACTCACAACCTTGTGTTTGCTAAGCAGGTACTTACACCACTAAGCTCAACCCCTGACTCCACTTTTTTAACTTTTTTTTTTTTTTTGGTACCGGGTATTGAACTCATGACCTTGTACTTATAAGGCAGGCACTTATGCTGCTGAGCTAAATCCCCAGCCCCAGAATAGGTAGAACTTTTGAAGGCATAAGTGTAAGTGAAACCCTGATTGCATAGGTAAATCCCCAGAACCATAGGAAATATCACAAAGAATCAACAACTGGGATCTCATCTTATTAAAAAGTTTTTATACAGCAAGCAAACCATCGACAGAGTGAAGAGACAATCTACAGTGTGGGGGAAAGAATTTTGCTAGCTGTGCTTCAGACAAAAGACTGGAAAGTCTATGGGGTAAAATGTACCCTTCTCCACTGTTGGTGGGAGTGTAGACTGGTGTAAATGCTATGGAAGTCAGTGTGGCAAAAAAAAAAAAAAAAAAAACGCTAGGATTAGAGGTCTCATTTCCCCAACTATTCCCCTTTGTGGTGTCTTCCCAAAAGAATTAAAAAATCACACCCCAGTGATACAGGAATACGCATGTCTATAATGGAACAGTTTGCGATACTGTAGCTAAATCTTGGAAACAGCCCAAATACCCATCAACTGATGAGCAGATAAAAAAGATGTGATTTTCATACAGTGGAGTACTACCCTCCCATAAAGAATAAGCTTGAGACATTTCTAGGTAAATGGATACACAATGAAACAATACTCTTTTTTTTTTAATAGGAACACCAAATAAGTCTATTTTAACAGGGGCTGTGCTGCAGCAGAGAGGGGCCTCAGTGCACAGGAGGGAGGCTGAACTTTTCTAGCACAGTTTAGCCTCAGTACAAATTGGCAAACTGAGAATACTGGCCAAAGAATGTCTGAATTACATCACTCTCCTGCTAGAGCTGTACTATAAAAGGGAAGTGGTGAGATACCCCTTACATCTAGGTCTTTATGAAGGTATTTGTGTGGCTACTGTTTCTAAATCCCCTAGGTTCATCTCTCCCCACTCAAGGCAGGGGCCTCCTTGCCTCTGCCCTCATCACTACCTGTCCCATCAACCCCATCAAGGTTGGGATGAGTAAACAAGCTAGCACCCCACTTTACTCCGGGAAATCTTTTTTCATTACAGGAAGTGTCAGATTGGGATGGAAGCATTACCAGTATACACCCCTCTCTCAGTGATAGACATGGCTCAGTGTAAAGAAAGGTTTGGTGGTTTTTCTGAGATGCCTGCTAAATTTAGGGATGACTTCATTAATTTGAGTGAAAATGTTATTCTGACTTGGAAGTATATAGCTACAGTGTTAATTCTTTGTTGCACTCCTGATAATGTTTTTTTGTTTTGGTTTGGTTTTTTTGTCTTTTTGAGACAGGGTCATGCTACACAGTTCAGGCTGGCCTTGAGCTCGCTTTGTAGCCCAGGCTGGTCTCGAACTCACCATGATCCTCCTGCCTCAGCCTCTCGAGTGCTGGGATTACAGACATGAGCCACCACGCCCAGCTTGATAATGTATTCTTAAAAAGGCTGCTGCAATAGCTGATAGGCTGGCAGTTAATTCCCACTGTCTGCATACATAGGTTTTCACCCTTCTATGCATTATTTCCAATATTTTATGGCATTTTTATGCACTGAAAGCTTTTTTCCCATTGTTGAAATGCATAGGGTTACATCCCAGTGTGAACTCTCTGTTTCTGAGAAAACTGAAGGTGAGAAGATTTCCCACATTGCTTACATCCACAGGGTTTCTCCCCAGTGTGAGTTTTTTCATGATGTTGACAGTGACTGTGTCTGCTAAATGCTTTTCCACATTGCTCACATACATATAGTTTGCCCACAGTGTAAGTTTTATCATGAATTTTGTAACATCTCTCTATACTGAATGCTTCACCACATTTCTGGCATACATAGGGTTTCTCCCCAGTGTGAATCCTTTCATGGCTTTGACACTATGTACTGAATGCTTTCCCACAACGCTCACATACAGCGTCTCCTCAGTGTGAAATTTTTTATGTTTTTGAAAGGAATTACTAAGAGCTAATGCTTTTACACGTTTCTTAGTCACATGGGGTTTCTTTCTGGCAAGTCTTCTATCACATTTTTCAATATGGTATGAAGAAATAAAACTCAGTGTTTGTGTACATATGAACTCCCTGACCTGTGTGGATTTGACCACAAGGTGCTATGGAGGCTTTCACACTTTTCTTACCTACAAAGGTTTTCTTCCCGATGTGAGCTCATTCCCTAAGATCAGAGTAGCCTTCCCCACACTGCCCCTGTTGATAGGGTTTCTCTCCAGTCTTCCTCATTTCATGTTTCTAAAAGGACTGGGAATCACTGTAGGGGTCTCCATGTTCATTACTTTTATATTGTTTCTCCTCAAATTTCAACTAATTCACTGCATTATATCTTAGGTTTCTGAGCAATTTTTGTCCTCTTCTTCAATTTGCTGGTTATCTCAAGTTCTTTCTATAGCACTAATATTCCTAAATGTTTCCCACATCATACCTCTGTAGAGCTTCCCTTGGGATGGATTCAGCATATCCCACTATGCTGTGGTAAAGTTCAAAACTACCTCTTCAAAGGTCACTGTCTTCATTTTGTGGCTTGAGGATCCTTTGAATGTAGCCACGGTAAGGTAGCTTAGTGACTCCCAGGTAGACGCATTTCCAGTCTCTCATATTCTTAAGTCAAATAAATTTGACATGCGTTTCAATACTGCATTATTTCTCCAGTGTAAGGAAGAAACAGTGTAAATAAGGACCAAAATATGTAACAGGTTTTGGGAAATGGGAAAAAAATGTTCAAGTGAGGAGGGGAACAAAAGATGGGGAGGATGACAGGGAGGAAGGGACAAGAAAAAATGAATAGGAAGAAAAACATGGGAACAAAGTTTTTGTAAATAAAGAGGTAAAGAGGAATAGAAGGGAGAAGAATGGGGGGGAAAGAAGCAGCAAGACATATCAAGTAGATGCACAAATTCCCTATGATAAGTGTCATCGGTATCTACATCTAAAATGTACCAATGAGAAAACCAAAATTAAACTTAAAAAAATAACAGGAAGAAAGGAATCATGATGAAGATCCGTTCCACCCTGGCCTCCTGCCTCTGGCTGTCTGTGTCCCTAACAAAAAGACAGACAGAACTCTCTGAGGAAGAGGGGTCAAAGAACTGACGCCACCATGCACTTTTCAGTCTCCTGCACTGCCTCTCCCCATCTGGCTCCTCACCAGCCCCGAGCAGTGAGCAGGCAGCGCACCGGGAGGGACCTTCGCCTGCTCTTCCAGTCCATTCTGGGAGCCCAAGGTGCACTGCAGTGGCTATCAGTGGATTCTCCATTTGGCTGGACAGATGAGTGAGCAGAAAGTTCTAGATTTGAGGCAGGAGCAGCGTATAGGAAGATCTACCTGAACCCAGCATAGAGGGACTGAATAGCTTAGGGCAATTATTTGCTCTTCGTCATGCTCATTCAACTTACATGTCGATTGTTTTTAAAATGTAGGATTTATACTTCCTGAGTGGTTTACTCCCACTAAGCATCTTGCCTATCAGCAAATTATCCACTTTATAGCCCCAAAGACTCTGAACCAAAAGACTGCTGTGCCGGAGTCCAGCTGCGGCAGGCTCAGGGGTCCCAAAGGTGGTCAGGAAGGCGGCGAGTGAGAGACAGAAGACACTGCACATCATCATGTGAGTGAATCTGAATCTATTTTATTTTTTGCAGAAGCTGGAGTATTTATTTGCTAACTTTTGGCAGTAACTTAAACCCCAAGCAGGAAGCGTCCCAGGCTTAGAGCCAGACAGCCATAATCTTAACCAATATGTGTTAATTAATTTTTTCACCTTTGTTAAACTTTAATCTTGTTACTTAGGAATTTATACTTAATTAGCTTGCAAAAGCAAAAATGCTATACCCTCGCCCCAATACTTCCTGTTCTATTTATATTGATTCTTTTTGTGGATAGGTATAAAAAAATGATTTTATTGTTTCTTAGATGTTTCTTGCCTGAGCAAACTCTGC
Source organism: Hydrochoerus hydrochaeris (assembly GCA_004027455.1). Taxonomy (NCBI): domain Eukaryota; kingdom Metazoa; phylum Chordata; class Mammalia; order Rodentia; family Hydrochaeridae; genus Hydrochoerus; species Hydrochoerus hydrochaeris. The sequence goes on from PVLA01001176.1 coordinate 48,202, forward strand.
ACAGCTTTTGCCAGTTTTCTTTAGGCAACGTAACTCCCGTTCATGCCCATTTATACTATTTTTATAAAGTTCTTTAAAGCTTTTATTCTTTTCATTGTTGGCCAGATTTTCTGTCTTTCTTTTTAACATAGTTACGCAATTGTTTTTTATCCTCTGTTGATCTAGTACAATAGGGTGGCCCATTCCTAGCTAACCTTCCCATGAAATTTAATTGATTACATTTGGCCCATTTTCCTTTGATATTAACTATTCTTTGCCCATACTCATCATAAATCCCTGTGCAAGGCAGAGGGGGGGTCAGGCACTTGAGGTAAAGGTTTCTTGGGTCGAGGGAGATACCAAATACGTCTGTTTATTATATAAGCAGGCCCTATATCTGTCATAATGGTTGGCACTGGTTTTCTTTTCTTGGGGGCTTTAGTTTGTAATTTCTGATAGAGAAACTTCCCTGGATCAAGGGCAGTTGTCTCATGGGAGTTTTGTAAATCTTCCTCCATGAGCTCTCTCATTTGAAGCTTTTGTATAAACTCTCTCATACTACTCACAGAAGGTAAAATTTCACGATTAGCTTTCACAAAGGGGTTATCTAGAGGGTTTCTAGTAACTCCTCTGGAGTTTCTATTTTCAATTTCATATTGAGTATTACATGAAAATATATATATGGGAATTAAACAAATTACAATTATCAGTACAAAACATCCCAAGATCCCCGCGCCCCATTCCCACATGCGGTGTCCTTTTCCTGGAGAAGCGATTTCTTGAGGCGCTCTCCTCCACCCATGGACCTCGTTGCAAGGCGTGGATGGACTAGGATGCAGCATGGACGGAAAAGGGCACCGCACTGCTGGAAATTATTTTCCTGCATTTTACCTTAAATAATATTGCCACTGAGGAAAAATCTAAATAAACCCTCTAGGTTCACTTGCTCTTAACTGACTTAAAAATCACTATGTTTGGGGTCAGACAGCGGCAGTCTTGCACTAGCTTTGCCATAGTCGAAGCCTCCGCCTCTGGGTTGAGGTGGTCACAGCTACCTCGGGTCTGGTTACTTTTAAGGTCTTCGAGGCCTCTTTTGCTACAAACACGGACACCTCCCTTGGACCTGTAGATATCTGATAGCTGATCAGGACAAGATGAAAAGATCAGGTCTTCTCCTTGGTGGTCTTTGCATTTGAGCTAAGGACATGTAAGGTGGCCATGGTTAAGGAGGCCATGACCAGAAATCCCAGGCCCAAGGAGTCAAAGGGCAGGACGAAAGAGTTCCTGGAGGAGCTCTGTCCATCCTGGAAACGTGTGAGTATCCTTCCCCTCTCTGAGGCTCTCTTCCTCACTACTCCTGACCTGTGTCTGTGGCTCCTCCACTCCCAGGAGCAGAGCAGGGAGTCTGATTTGCAGCCAGCGGTTCCTGCTTCCCTGTTCCTTGGTGATTTTTCTTTTGTCACTCTGTGTCTTGAGTCATTGGTTTTAGGAAGTACAGCAGCATTGAACCCTCTTCTCTGTTACAACATTGGCCAAGAAAAAACACAAAAGATGATGGAAATCCTGAACAAGCTTCAAAGTTCAACACTAGCTGTCACCATCCTAATATTCTACACTCATATATTCAATTGTTTCCCAATCTGTTTTATGTTTTTTCTTTAAGAGATATCTAAGTCAAATAATTTACCCTAAGTTATTATTGACCACAAGATTCTCTACTCAGAATGCTTTTCCTTGTCACCAGTCTAGGCTCAGGAACATTAAACATGAATTACTACAACCATGTTATGACCTTGAGTGATGGTTTTCAATCTTTGCTACACATTAAAATCATCAGAAGGCCAGGCATGGTGGCCTTTACCTATAATCCCAGCATTTGTGAGGCTGAGGTGGCATTTGTGATTGCTGGAGTTCATGGCCAGTCTGGGCTACATAGTGAGGCCCTGCCTCAAAAAAATAAATATGTAGGGCCAGGGATTTAGCTCAGCAGCATAAGCGCCTGCTTTGCAAGTACAAGGTCATGAGTTTGATCCCCGGTAGCAAAAACAACAACAAAAATAAATAAATATGAAGATGAAGAAAAGATGAAGAAAAATATCACAACAATCTGGGAAACCTATTAAAACTACCCAGGTCTGAGCCCTTCCAAAAGATTCTGATTTAAATGGTATAAGGTGGAGTCTGAATTTGTTTAAAATTAAAGGGCTGGTTCTAATGAAATGCAAAGACTAAGACCATCAAATTAGTGATGAGTGGTTCCTAAGCTTGAGTGTACATCAGAGTTACCAATAAGACTCCCCCCAGGCCTGGTGTGAGAAGAAAAAGGGACAGTGTTTACTTCTAGGCCACTCAGACCTGACACATTTCTGAAATGAGGTTTTTCCAACTGTGACCAATTTTTGGACACCAGCTAGATATCATAATTCAACTCAAAGTCAGTGAACCTTACAGATTCAGACTCGGTCTCTTAAGATGCAAGTTACATGTGGTAGGTCCCTGGGTTACTCACAACTGATACTGGATTTGCCTATAAATTGAGTACTCCCAACAACTCCCTTCTGGGGTTTGTTGATTTGCTGTAGCAGCTCCTGTTAATATTGCATATTTACATCCAGAGGAGAAGACACATAGGGTGCAGCCTGGGAGGGTCTGGTGTACAGGTGCCTTTGCCCTGGGGTACGCCACACTCCTGGGGTATGGATGTGTTCATCTCTGGAAGGCAGCCCCCAAATTCCACGGCTCAGGAATTGTTAAGAATGCTACATCACATGGGTCTGATCAGTTACAGACTCACTTTCTAGCCCCTTTCTTTTTCCCAGCGGATCAGGGTGGGACTGAAGGGTCTATGCATCTAATCATGGCTTGGTCTTCCTGGCGAGCAGCTGCCATGCAGAAGCCCAGGAAGAATCACCTCACCAGAACAAAAGATGCTCACTGAAGAAATTCCAAGAGAATAAGAGCTCTGTGTCAGGAATCAGGCATGAGAGTATTAGAACAAAGGTGCACTTCTGACCCCTATCCTTGAGATCACAAGGGCATTAGAAACTCCATGCCTGGAACTAAGGGCAGAGATCAAACACACACATCTATTACAGCACATCTAATCAACTGGAATTTCTTTTTTTTTTTCTATCAAAATTTCTAATATGAACAACAGGAATTTGGTTTTGTTTTATTTTGCAGTGCTGGAGGTCAAACTAAGGACCTTATTATGCATGTTAGGTAAGTTCTCTACCATTACAACCAACCCTTAACCTCGGAATCTGGACTTTAGATGATCCAACTAATGGACCATGGCATTAGGAGGCACCAGAGCTTTTTCTTCTCATGAGTCCCCCACAAGCCTTTCAGATATGTTGCTTCCAGACCATAGTCACTCACTACGCTGGCTCTCCAACTGAAGACTCAGTCATTTCACATCGGGATCACACTCTATTGTTTCTACCCCCTCCAATTAAATACAAAACTTTCATCAGACATTCCTAGTCCTAATCATTCTTAACCTTCAGCATGTTAGGTTATACAATGGTTTACATGTGTCTGATCTCTGCCAAATGCATATTGAAACTGAATTACAGGATGCCGCATCACCCCAACAACATCCTGTGAGTCAGGGAAGGCTCCATCAGCCGGACGAGAACCAGGAAGGAACCACTCCACCACCACCCGCCTCCCCCATGACCAGCTGGCATGCAGGCAGGGAGAGAAGACCACCACCCCCGCTCCTCCTTGCCACAGTCCAAGCTGATAACTGAAATAAAGAAGTAACCCAATGCTTTTATTTCTTGATTGACTTTGCATGCCTAAAGCTGGTAGTCTGAGCAACTATTTAGAAGAAAACAATATGCAATGTAGTAAGTATGGTGGGTCCTCTACTGTTTTTTTTTTAATTATAAATGACACCACACAGAGGTGGTAGAGTGTTTAACAGGGATTGGCTGGTGAGGGCTCTGCCTCAGGAAGGGATGAGTGTGGTTCCTGTAAGTTAATTAACTACAGGAGACTGCTTACTAATAAAACAAGCCCTTCATACACACGCCCCCTTCTACACACACTCACTTGCCCCTTCTACTTTTCTGCCATAAGACCCTTCCCTGATGCAAATGACATGATTTTGGGTTTCCAGAACCATGAGGTACAATAAACCTCTTTCCTTTATAATTAATCAGGCTCAAGTATTCTGTTCCAGCATCAAAAAAAAAAAAACCCACTAAGACAAGATCAGAGACAGCATCGGAAGTCACCTCATTCCCCGTGTCACCCTGAGCCTCAAATCAACAATGGCATGAGGCTCAAGGACATGCTAAAAATGGATGGTTTGTAGAATACTTGGTGATCTAAAGATCTGAGAGTTTAGAGATGTCCCCTACCCCAACCACACCAAACTCTACACACCATCCACCTGTGTTCAGACTCCACATACTTAATCAAAGGTGTTTGTGACTCATGGGATAATTCAAAGTGCCACCTCTTCCGCCCTTTGAGGAGTAAGGGAGCCATGAGATGTGTTCAAAGGGAAGTCGACACAGGAGAAAGGAAGCCCACAGAGCTCAACATTCAAGCCAGGTTCAGCAGCACCCATTGCCCCAGGAGGCAGTGTAAGGGCTTCTCTCAGGCTTGTTCATGGGAGGGAACCCTGTGGGCCTTCTCCTCCCCTCCAGCAAGAGCAGCATCTGGATGCACCCGAGGCAGCAGTGCCACCCTCTCAGTGCCCCGGCTGCCGGTTGATCAGCTTCAGCTCCCCTGCATGCAGCCTGACTACTCTGCTGGTTCCCTCTTGCTTCAGTTCCACACGGTCTCCCTATAGCACACGTGACCTCATTTCCCTCCTCTGCCTCTTCTTCACTTTCTCCTTTTTGACAACATAGAACTTTCCAAATGTGAGGGAGCTTCTATTTTCTGCCCCATATCCCACCTCTTCACCTTATTTCCCTGTCTTCCTACGCCTTCCTTTTAAAGTCTTCGTGACCTGCATCCTCACTCAAATTCCTTTCCATCTTCACTTCTCCTTGTGTAAGAATAAAATAGATGGATTCTTGTGCTCTTTCTCATTCTGAGTCAGAACGTAGGATTGAAGCACATTTTATCAATCTAATACAATAGGAGGAAGAGTTATTATCTGCTGACACCACACCAGCAAGGGACTGGGAAGAGGAAATGGTCTGTTCTCTTATAATTAAAACATATTGTAGAGCATCACATCCATAGTTCAGTCTTGCAAATACAGCAAAAAAAAAATCTGTGTACATAGGTAGTAAGAGAAGCCTATTTTCATCTAAAGTAAATTGATGCTATTTCTAAGTAATTTTTAAGAGCTATAAACTTCCAAAAATCATTAGTGAGATGAACAGCAACATATTAGGATTAAGAAATTGCTCCTTTAAAAATGAAGTATATTATTAGAGTCTACAATTATTATTCTATGACATAGGGGATAATAATACCACACCACTATGTTAAATGTAAAATCTGATGCACACGAATATGATTTGACACCTTGTCAAATAGCAAGTTGACTACAAGTTACTTGGAAAATATAACCATGTCCAGTTGGGCATGGTGGCACATGCCTGTAATCCCAACATTCAGGAGGCTGAGGCAGGACAATTGCTGTGAGTTCAAGGATAGTCTGCATTATATGGTGAGACCTTGTCTCAGAAAAACCAAAAAAGAAAAAGAAAACAAAAATATCTATCTATCAATCAATAGATAGATATGAAACCATGCTCACATTTCCATAAATTTAGAGGCAAAAATTTGAAATACTTTTCATCACTGTTGCCTGGTGCACAGTAGTCACTCAATAAGTCAATACAAGTAAGCGCTAGTGAGGGTGTGTGGGGAAGGAGACCCTTGTACAGTGTGCATAGGGATGTAAACTATGCAGCCTCTATGGAAAAACACTATGGAAAATCCTCAAAAAGTTAAGATGAAAACTACCATCTGACCCAATAATTCCACCTCTGGTGTACAGTCAAAGGGTGAAATCCATATGGTGAAGAGAAATGTCTTGTTCTATGTTCATTACCACCGTATTCAAATATCCAAAATATGGAGTCAGATGAATGGAGTCAGGCATTGTGGTGCGTGCCTGTAATTCTAGCACTCTGTGAGGCCAAAGCATGAGATCACAAATTTGAGCTCAGCTTGGGCACTTTGGGCAGCGCCTGTCTCAAAATAAAAATTTTGGCCAGGCATGGTGGTACATTCCTGTAATCCTAGCACTTAAGAGACTGAAACAGCAGGATTGCCACAGGTTTGAGGCCAGCCTGGTCTAAATAGTGAGTTCAAAGTTAGCCTGATCTATACACACTGTCTCAAAAAAATTATTTGAAAGGACTAAGAATGTAGCATAGTGCATAAAGCTCTGGATTGAATCTACAGTATGCAAAATAGTAATAAAAAATAATTAACTTAAAAATAATAACTTAAAATACCATATAGTCTCCCTAGTGTAAGAAATGGTAAGAGTACAGAAGATTTTATGGAAATCATGGTTCACCATTATACTGTTTTGATGTCTTATGTTTTCATTCATTGGTTGGAATGGTTTTATTCTGTTTTGTTTGATCTTAATATATGCGATCATATGAGTAGTTACTTTGAAGACAAGACAATATGGCAGCCATTGTTGATTTTATATCATCTTGCTCTGAAGTCCTACCATGCTCTTGTTTTTCTATTACCATTGGTTCTATCACATTGTGTCTTATTGAATTTTAATATGTATGATAGTATAAACAAAATTTTTATGGAAAATGAGATAATATAGCAGCCATTGTTCATCTTCAGGTATTTGGTTCCGAATGCCTTGCAATACTTTCATTCTCTTGAGTTGTTTTATTCTACTTTGTTATGTTTGACATTATTGTGTGTAAAGCTAAGCTCAACTATTTCAAAGAAAGAGACATTATGATAGCTACTGTTAAAATAATAATAATAACTTTAAAATAATTGATATATGTATATTCTTAAAAAGAAAGTTTGACTGAAAATTGTAGCTCAGCAGTAGGGCATTTGCCCCAGATTCAATCCCTAACAACAACAACAGCAACAACAACAATGGAAATTCTGACATTTTGGTTAATGTAAATGAACTTGGAGAACTTTATTCTACATAAAATAAAGTAAGCCCAGAAAGGCAACAGCTGCATTATATATTCCACTTATATTTGGAGTTGAAAAACACAAAATAATAGCAAACTCATAGGAGCTAAGAATATTCCCATGGTCTCTGCCATCACAGGAACCCAGAAAATGATAAAATGAAGAAGCAAAATCAAATTTCAGACCCCTATCCCACTCAGAACACATCCAGGAGTCACTGACAGAAGAAAATGGGAGACACACACATGAAATTTTTGAAATGATAGCAATTGAAGTAAAGAATCAAATCTATGCAGCTAAGGAAGAAACCCAATCAGAAATAATCTCTCAGGTTAAAAAAAAAAGTCAACATTTTTAAACAAAATGCTCAGCACATCAAGAGCAAGGATAGATAAGAAAATAGATGATGACAGGAAGAGGATGGAAATCCTGAATGAGCAATATAGAAAAGAAATAGAATGCATAAAAACAGATTCAAGTGGATACCTAAGAAATCAAAAATTCTATTGAAAGGTGGCAGAACTGCTTGAATGAAACTGAAGACAGACTTTCAGACCTGGAAAACAGGGTCACAGCTAGCAACAATGAAAGGCCTCTTGAAACTAACAAAATGTCAGGAAACAATTCAACAACTATAAGACAATGAAAAGAAAAATAATATAACAATAATTGGTGTCAATGAAAATAATCAGGCGCCAACATAAATGACATAAAAAACTATTTGAAGAAGTAATAGCAGAAAATTTCCCATGCATGGGAAAAGAATTTGGAATAGACATAAGTGAAAGCATATATAATCCCAATTAGCCATAACCAAAATAAATCTATACCCAGACATACAATAATCCAGATCCCAGAAATACAGCATGAGAACAGAATATTAAAAGCTGTTAGAGAAAAGAAACACATTACCTATAAAGGAAAGCCCATCAGAATTATGGCAGACTTCTCAGCATAAACTCTCAAGGCAAGAAGAGCTTGGAGTGAAGTATTTCAAGTCCCGAAGAAAACAACTTCCAACCCAGACTGATATATCCTGCAAAATTATCTTTCAAAATAAATCAAGAAATTAGATACTTCCACAACAAACAACAATTGAAGAAATTCATGGTCATCAAGCCAACACTACAAAGGGTACTGAAAGATATTCTAGATTGAGATAAAAATGACCACAATTCCAAGAACAGAAAGAAAACACCAAGCAGCATAAGCAATTAAACAGAGGGGAAAAGCAGAAAACCAAAAGCAGGAAAATAACATGACAAAAACAAGTCAATATGTAACAGTTATTACCATAACTGTAAATGACCTCAATTCACCAATTAAAAGAAACAGACTTGCAAAATTGATCAAGAAAACAAGATTCAATAGTATACTGTATACAACAAATGCATATAACCCAAAAAGAAACTCATACATTAAAAGTCAAAGGATGGAAAACAACACTCCATGCAACAAGAACCCAGAAAAAAGCAGGAGTAGCTATTCTGTTTGCAGACAATGTGAACTTCAAACCAAGAATGATTAAAAAAGATAAAGAAGTTCGTTACATACTTCTTAGGGGAGAAATTCGAGAGGAAGAAGTAAATATCAGAAATATATGCACAACTAATGTGGGAGCACCAAACTGTATAAGACAAATATTAATAGACAAGAAAAAACATATAAAAAATAACACAGTGATAATGAGGGACTTTAATACCCCATTGGCACAAAGAGGCAGGTCAACAAAACAAAAAATCAGCAAAAAAATACAGAACTGAATCAAGCCTGTAAACAAGTGAACTTAGTAGACATTTACAGAGTTTTCTACCCAGCAACATCAGAATATACATTGTTCTCACTGCACATGTGATGGTCTCTAAAATAGACCATAGACTAGTCCATACAACATACTTAGTAAATACAAAGGAATTAAAATTATCTCATGCATATTATCTGACCATAGTGTGATGAAATTGGAAATTAATGACAATAGAAACTGCAAAAACTCCATAAACACATAAAAATAAAATAACACCTTCCTGAGCAACCAATGGGTCACAGATGAAATTAAAGAAGAAATTAAACAATATCTACAATCAAACAAAAATGCAAATACAACTTAGCAGAACCTGCGGGACACAATGAAAGCAGTCCTAAGAGGGAAATTTATATCAGTGAATTCTCACATCAGAAAGAGCACAAATAAACAATGTAATGCTATACCTGAAGCTTCTAAAAAAAGAACAAGTCAAGCCCAAAGCCCACAGAAAGGAAGAAATTATAAAGATTAGAGCAGAAATTAATGCAATTGAAACTAAGAAAACAATGCAAAGAATAAATGAATCAAAGAGTTGGTTCTTTGAAAGAACAAGATTGATAAACCCCTAGCCAACTTTATCAATAAAAAGAAGGAAAAAACTCAAGTTCATGTAGTAAAGAATGAAAAGTGAGAAATCGTTACAGATCCTGTTGAAATTCCAAAGATCATCTATACCTACCTTGAAAATCTTTACTCATATAACATAGAAAACACAGAAAAGGTGAACAGATTCCTAGAAACACGTGAATTACAAAAACTAAATTAAGAAGATATAAAAATATTGAATAACCCAGTATCAGTTAATGAAATAAAAAATGTAATTAAAACCTTACCAACAAAGCAAAGCATCAGACCTGATGTAGTCAAGACTGTATTCTATAAGAAATTTCGTGAAGATTTAATGCCAGTACTTCTCAAACTCTAACGAAATTGCAAGAGAAGCAATTTTCCCTAACTCATTCCTGGAGGCAAGTGTTACTCTGATAATAAAACCAGAAAAAGACCTGATTAAAAAAGAGAACTACAGGCTAATCCCCCTAATGAACATTGATGCAAAAATATTCAATAAAATAATAGCAAACAGAATCCAGAAAATCATTAAGAAAGTATATACCATGACCAAGTGGGATTTATCCCAGAAATTCAGGGATGTTTCAGCATACACAACTCAATAAACACAATACACCATATCGGCAGAGCCAAAAACAAAAGTCACATGATCATCTCAATAGATGCAGAAAAAGCTTTTGATAAAGTTCAACACTCATGCATGATTAAAAACCCTACAGAAAATTGGAATAAATGGTCTTTACTTTAATCTAATAAAAGTCATCTATGACAAACCAACACCCAACATCATACTAAATGGACAAAAATTGAAAGCTTTCAATCTAAAATCAGGAACATGACACGGATGTCCCCTATCACCACTCCTATTCTACATAGTTCTGGAAACATTAGCCAGAGAAATTAGACAAGAAAGAGAAATAAAATAAATAAGTTTAGGAAAGAAAAGTTAAACTATCGTGATTCACAGATGACATGATACTCCACATAGCAGACCCCGAAAACTTCACTAAAGGCTTCTAGATTTAATAATCAAATTCAGTAGCGTATCTGGGTACAAACTAAACAATCAAAAATCAATAGCACTCCTGTCAATAAATGACAAGTTCACTGAGAGAGAAATCCAGGAAATCACAGACTTCACAATAGCATCCAAAAAATTAAATACTTAGGAATCAATCTTACAAAGGATTCAAAAGACCTATACATTAAAAATTATAGCACTCTAGGGCCGGGGATTTAGCTCAGTAGCATAAGTGCCTGCTTAGTAAGTGCAGGGTCATGAGTTTGATCCCTGGTACCAAAAAAAAAAAAAGTTAAAAAAGATTATAGCACTCTAAAACAAAGAGATCAAATAAGATATCAGAAAATGGAAAGATACACTTTACTCATGGATAGTAAGAATCAACATTATGAAAAATGGCCATATTCCCAAAACTTTCATACAGATTTAATGCAATCCCAATCAAATACCTTTAGCATACTTCAGAGATCTAGAAAAAATCATTCCTAAAATTCAGTTGGAAACAGGAAAGATCTAGAATTGCAAGGGTAGTCCTGGACAACAAAAACAAGGCAAGCAGCATTACAATCCCTGACTTGAAATTACACAACAAATCTACTGTGATAAAATCAGCATGATACTGGCAAAACAAAACAAAACAAAACAAAACAAAACAGACCTGAGAATCAGTGGAACAGATTAAAAGATGCAGACACAACTACAAAGACACTCAGCCACCTTATCTTTGACAAAGGGGCCAAACACTTTTACTGGAAGGAAGATGGCCTCTTTAACAAGTGCTGCTGGAAAAATTGGCTTTCCACATTCTGAAGAATAAAACTAGATATGTCTGTCTCCATGAACTAAAGTCAAAATGGATCAAAGAGCTAAATATTTAAAAAGAAACATTAAGTCTACTAGAAGAAAAAGGTAGAAATCTTGAAGACATAGGAGTAGGCAGAGAGTTCATGAACAAAACCCAAACTGCACAAAAAAGTACTTCAAAGGATAAACAAGTGAGATCTCATCTTATTAAAAAGATTTTTCACATTAAAGTAAATAACCAACAAAATGAAAAGAAAACCCACAGAATGGGAAAAAATTTTAGCCAACTACCCCTCAGACAAAAGACTTCTATCTAGAACATCTCAAGAATTGAGGGCTGGGGATTTAGCTCAGTGGCATAAGTGCCTGCCTTGCAAGTGCGTGGTCATGAGTTCGATCCCCAGTACCGATAAAATAAATAAGAATTGAAAAAACTCAGAGCCCTCTAGTTTCAAAGACCCAATCCAAAAATGGGCATCTGAGATGAATATACACTTCTCAGATGAAGAAATATAAATATCAAATAAATTCATGAAAAAAATGTTCAACAACACTAGTCATTTGAGGTACAAATTAAAACAACACTGACATTTCATCTCACTCCAGGAAAAAAATGGCTGTCATCAAGAAATCAACCAATAACCAATGCTCGTGGGGCTTCGGGAAAAGAAACTCTTCTCCACTCTTGATGGGAGTGTAGACTGGTGCAGCCACTGTGGAAATCAGTGTGGAGATTCTTCAAAAAACTAGGTATGGAAGTCGCATTTGACCCAGCTATTCCCCTTCTGGGTATTTTCCCAGCAGAATTGAAAACATCATACCACAGCAATTTATGTGCACCCATGTTTATAGCAGCACAATTTTAATAGCTAAATCTTAGAAACAACCCAGGTGCCCTTCTATTGCTGAATGGATAAAAAAAGATGTGTTTTTTTTTACACAATGGACTACTACTAAGCTAAAAAGAAGGACAATTTCATGGCTTTTATAGGTGAATGGATGCAACTTGAGACCATATTCATAAGTGAAATAAATCAGACTCACATGTGCAAACATTATATTGTCTCCCTAGTGTAAAAAACTGAAAAAGTAAGTATGACCCAAAAGTTACAATAGATTGTGTGAAAGTGAACAGGGAAGAAAGTGCTCAAAAGGAAAGATATATATGATATGATACGATGTGATATGATACAATATGATATGATATATACACAAGATAGCTATATATACAAGATAGATAATAGACATATACAAGATCCAGATATATACAAGGTTGCTAATCATACTACTAATCTCTGTCAGTTCATCAAAAAAAACAGTTCGTGCTTTCATTGTTCAATTATGCTTTCATGCCTATATCTCATAATCTGAGCAACTACTTTGAAGATAACAATACAGCAACATAGTAACTAATTTCCTATTATGTTGATTTGAAATTCTGTACTATTGTTTTTAGTCTTTTTTGTTTGTTTGTTTTTTTGTTTTTTAAATTTTTTTAAATGTCCTTATGATACCAAAAAAAAAAAAAGCAGACAGTAGCATGGTGATTACCAGAGGCTGGAGGTGGAGAGACTGAGAAGAATTACAGGACACGAAATGTACATAGACAGGTCTATGGCACAACATAGACATTGTAGGTAATAACAATATATTGTGCAACGAAAAATGTAGGAGAGAACCTTTTAACTACTGAATTTTTGTTTTTTCCTTTTTTAAAAAAACAATGTCTCACTGTGTAGCCCAGGATGGCCTTGAACTTGCCATGATCCTCCCGCCTTGGAGCCTCCCGACAGCTGGGATTACAAGTGTGTGCCACCTTGCCCAGCTACACAGAACATTTTAATTGTTTTCACCACAAAAAAATAAATTGTGAGGTGATAGATATGTTAATTAGATCAGTGTAATCCTTTCACAGTATACATACACCAAAACACAATGTTGTATACCACAAGTGTGTACAGTTTTTGTCATTTATTTTTATTTATTTATTTATTTATTTGGTCTTTTTTGAGGAAGATTTTGCCATTTGGTTCACGCTGGCCTTGAACTCACTTTGTAGCCCAGACTGGCCTCAAACTCAGAGAAATCTTCTAGCCTCCTGAGTGCTGGGATTACAAGCATGTGCCTCCATGCCTAGCTTTTATTTGTTACTTAAAAAGTAGTAATAATTATTTTGGGTTTTTTGTTTTATTTTGTTTTGCTTTTTGTACCAGGGATTGAACTCACTACCTTGTGCATAATAGCATTTTTTTAAAAGTTAAACACATTCCACAAATAGATACTTCATGAGGTGGGGCTAAGTATTTCTTCTAATTTAAAAGTGAGATTCTAGGGCTGGGGACTTAGTTCAGCAACATAAACACCTGCCTGGCAAGCGCAAGGTCATGAGTTTGATCCATGGTACCAAAGGAAAAAAAAAAGTGAGATTTTCTAGAAAAGTCAAATTATAAAGCCATGCAGTCCATACATCCTGTTATGATTTGTATCTGGATCCCCCACCAAGTCTTATGCAGTTATGGGTGGTAGGCTGAATCTAGAGTTTGTGATTAACTCATGGTCCAATCCTAGGATTAAAGGTGTGAATGTGTTCTCTCTCTCTCTCCCCTCTCTTTTTCTGTCTCTGCTTTTTGCTGTCTTCCACCACCATGAACTGTTGACCCTCTGCCATGCCACCTTGCCTTGAAGCCACCCAGTTATGGAATGAAACCTCTACAAACCCTGAGCTAAATAAACCTTTTCCCTTTTTTGTCTCAGCAATGAGAAAAGTAACTAAGACATGTACACATAATTACCAACAAAATAAGATGAATTACATACAGTTACAAAAAAATATATAGGCATGGTCAGTGCTGTGACTTGTCATCAATAGAACTGCACTGCAGTTACCTATGTTCGTTACTACTTTAAAATTATGGTAGTTATTTGATTTTGCTATTTCACATGTTAATAAAGAAGCAGATACTAGTATGATACCACATATTAATTTAATTCCTTGTAACTATATTTCAATATAATTGAGTTCTTTTGTTTAAAAATGGTTTAAACATAAAACCTTTAAAAAGTTAAGAAATATTTGTTTGCTCATTTGAACTCTCCAAAATATCAGCTTTCAATAAATTAAAACTAGCCAAGCACAGTGGCTCACATCTGTATAGCACTTGGGAGGCCAAAGCAAGAGGATCACTGGGAGCTGGAGGCCAGCCTGGGGTACAAAGTGGCCACTGGGCACAGTGCTTGAGAGGTTAAGGAAAGAAAATTGATGAGTTTGAGACCAGCCTGGCTACATAGTAGTGAGTTCAAAAGTAGCCTGCACTACATAGCAAGACTCTGGAGAGAGAGAGAGAGAGAGAGAGACAGAGACACAGACAGAGACAGAGAGACAGAGAGAGAGAGAGCACAACTTGTGGAATCCAGCCAAAGTTACCCAAGGCAATCCATGTCAGCATTCCTCTGGTTCAACTGAGACCCCTCCAACAGACTATCATACCCAAAATTCCTGAGGAATACTAAAAGTCTATAAATTGGCTTGAGAAACTAAAAAACAGCAGCCTAATCCCAAGATAAAAGAGTTGGCTAAGTGATCCTAGAATGTTCAAATTATCTATTAAAAAAACAAAAAGTTCTCAATCCTGGAGGATGGGGTGACAGCCTAATGGGAGTGGGCTACCTTTTACCAGGCTTCTCTGTCCCTTGAAGAGAGCCATAAATGTTCCCAGTTCCAAACTTAATGTGTGGCATTTCTCTGAGTGCCCAGACAGCTCTGAGTACATCCTAATCCCTGTCTAATAAACCCTTCCTGAGCATCTTCCAAGTTCTGAAAATTTGTTCTCCACAAGTCAGCAAACCTGCTGCAAGAAGGTGGGTTAATTTCCTTCTTTCAGTATCAGGGACCCTCAAACCCAAGGAAAAAAAATTATTTAAATATGAGTGTTAGAGAGACTTGTGTAATGAAACATAAATTCCCTGCTTCCAAATCTTTCAGAAATGTTGGGGAAATATTTGTAATGAGTTTGATTTGTGTTTCTCTCATATGGGTCACATTAAGAGGCTGTCCTTCAGAGGAATGGGGACATTTAGGTTGTCCTTTTAAAAAGGTAATTTTGCCTGTCCACCTCCAATAAATGACAGATCAGCTAGCTGATTTCAAGATCATCCTGAGAGGGGTCAGAAGGCAGTGAAATTCAGTGTCCAAAGTTAGAAAGTTTGATCATAGCTGTCAGCAAAGGCAGCCAAGAAGAAAAAGAGGCATCAAAGAGTAGAGAAAATAAAATGGAAAAGCAAGGTTATTGTATCAGTAAAACTATTGGAGAAAAACCATCAACGGGTCAAAAACAGAAAGAAGGAATTGTACATTTAAAAGGAAATAGTAGCCAAAAGATTAAAATAAAATCAACAATATAAATGTTGGATGGAACTATGGCCACACCAAAAGATTATGGAGAGAAATGAAAAAATACAAAAGTAAAATAAAGAAAAAATACAAAATAATAATAGCTTCATGTCTCCAGCATCTACCATTAGCAGCTATCATGTTAAATGACATACTAAGCTTTTTATTTCATTAATAATTCAAACAACCATTTGCAGTAAATATCATACACTTTTCAGATTAAAAAAACCCAGGGGTCACTTGACTAATGTCATGGAACTTCTCAGGAGTAGAGTGAAAGATAAGATTTCAATACAGGTGCATCTCATTCTGAAGATTATGTTTTCTGATTGCTTGAGGGCTATATGGTTATTTTGGTGTATTATTATAGAAATATGTGGGTGAATTTACTATTATTACCCATTGATTCTTGTGAGAGGAAAATAATTTTCCCAGTACAGAAATATCACTTACCATTATAAATATAGTTTCATTATTCAGTTTGTGAATAGGCAGATAGCTAGAAAAAGGGCCTAAACCAGAGTTGGGTGGTCAGCTGCATTGAAAGGAATTAAAATAAGAAGCCGGATATGGTGACACATGCCTGTAATTCCAGCACTCAGAAAGTTGAGACAGGAGGATTGCTGTGAGTTTGAGACAAACCTGGGCTCCAAAGTGAGCTCAAGATTAGCCTGAACTGCATAGTGAAAGCCTGTCCCAAAAAGGCAAAAGAAATTTAAGAATAGACAGGGCAACTAGAATATTGACCAGGGGGTTCCTCAGGAAAAGTGGAATATAAACCCTCTCTACATTCAAGGCCCAGTTTGAAGAAACTCAGAAATGCAGAAGTGGTTTTCTTTAAACTCTCAGTTTCCTCTGAATTATACATTCTGAGCAGCTGGTTGAGATAGCATGCATCTCAGTTCATTATTCTGAATGTTCTTTTTTTTTTTTGGTACTGGGGATCAAACTCATGACCTCGCCCTTGCAAGGCAGGTGCTTATGCCAGTGAGCTAAATCCTCAGCCCTCAGCTTGTTATTTTAATCCCACAGAGCCACCTGTGGCCACAGAACTACTGAGCAAGTCCCCCCTCACCCCGCTCTGCTTATCCATGTAAGGTTCTGGATTGAGTAGGTACCTGGCACCCAACTTCCTGGGATTCCTCCCAACTACTGAGAGTTGTTTCTTCTTCTTATATTTCCAATAAACACTTCTTTTTTAACCTCCAATCTGTCCATGATTTCATTCTTTGACTTTATGAGATGACGGACTTCATATGTATGGTAGCTGTTTCAGATTTGGAGGTCCCACCAAGATTGATCAAAGGTAAGACTCCAATCAAGGAGTGATTTTTTTTTCCCCCTGCTTTTTCTCCATTTGGAATATGCTTTTGTTCACCATAATTGCATTTAGGAGGTAAGCAAGATTCATGCTCTGCTTTTACTGGATAACATTATGCCTCTCCTGTCTTTTTCATGTTAAAGCAGATTTGGGGAGCAATTTGCTTCATGGAAAAAAGTAGGACCCCACCAACCAATTAAGAAAGTGATTAATGGGGCTGCGCTCTCAAAGTCTCAGGAACAGTTTTACTGGAGCAGTCTGGACTGATCCCCTCCTGACCCATGCCTGTGGGAAGCAATGTCAAGCCTATTCTGCCTCGGTTCCCTCTCTGCTTTGGTCCTCTGATGGTGTAGCTCTTGATGCTCTTTATCTCCCAAGACTGATGGCTCTTGGACAGATTGTCCCATTAACTCACAGCAGCACTGATGAAGACAAATGTCTTTCACTACTGTGACCTCAGCTCAAACTTTTTTCCTGCTGTTCCTTCTTTTCTTTCTCATGTTTCAGAATCTTATTGGTTTTTTGTTTTGGTTTGGTTTGGTTTTTTGGTCTTTTTGAGGAAGGGTCTTGCTACACAATTCAAACTGGCCTTGAGCTCACTTTGTAGTCCAGTGTGGTCTTGAACATGCAAGGATCCTC
The DNA here is from genome assembly GCA_004027455.1 of Hydrochoerus hydrochaeris. Lineage (NCBI taxonomy): Eukaryota > Metazoa > Chordata > Mammalia > Rodentia > Hydrochaeridae > Hydrochoerus > Hydrochoerus hydrochaeris. The sequence continues at coordinate 65,837 of PVLA01001176.1, forward strand.
CTGCCTCAGCCTCCTGAGTGTCAGAAGCTTATTTTACTGAGAACCAGAGATTAGTTCTGAGAAAGCTTTTTAGTCCCAATTGTCTTTCTGTCCTTGGTATTAAGGTTTGAGAGCTAATGCTAAGCCCTCTAGATAAAGTGTCTGTGCCCTTCGTAGATAACTATTGTTGGATTAGGCCTTTCGCACCAAAGGAAGAGGCACTCTAATACTGGAACAAACTTCTGCTGTTCTTCATAGAAAAAGGAATATTGATCTTTTGAGGTGGGGTCATTAGAGTACAGATAAGTTCATTAATAAAATATAAAGCAGCTTTTAGGACCCTTAGATGTTGGATGGCAACTTTGAAAAAAAAGCAACCATTAAAAGAGCTCATAGCTATGACCCCTGGCTTCAGGGGACTGCTTGCCACTCTATGTCATGATTGCTCTCTGCCACCAAGCTGGTGACCAAGTTCTATGCTCATAGATATGTTAGCTAGGGTTGGGAAGGGAGAAACCAACAGCTACTATGGACCAGGGGTGAGAGGATCTCAAGGAAAGGAGATACATGTGCACCAATAAGGGAAGAGAGTCCAGTCCAGCCCCCAGAACCTTCCTAAGCAGCTTCAGCAGCTGCAGTCAGCACCAAAAGATCAAGGCCTGAGGGACACCTCAGTAGAAACCAAACAAACAGGGGAGGCAGGGATACTTCCTCTCCCATTGCTTTTCAGAATGGAAAATTCCAGGCTGACTTTGACATTCCACACCATTTTGGAATGCGTTCTTAGACATTAAGATTCTTTTAACCCCTATACTAATCTTTTTCTACACCCACACATGGCCTGGGTCCCCCCTAGGAAATGGAGAGTATAAGTTATAACACCACACCTTTAATAGACTTGCCCCCTGAGTGTAGAAAACAGCTGGGTTTATCAAAGAAGTATTTTACCTATATTTATTCTAATACAGTGGGCCCTGAGAAATAGAAGCAGAAAAAGGCCTTGTAATGGTTGAGACATTGTGTCAACATGAGAAATCTAGAAGCTTGACTAGCTAACTCAGCAGTTCTACTTCCTGGGGTACAGAGGACTTGCCCTTTATTGTTCAAGAATGTTGTTCATTGTGTCAATTTGAGAAGTTTAGAAGGTGGACTAAGTGACTCGGGAGGGGACCAGGGTTCTCACTTTGTAAACATCCTGAGCCTGTGCAAAGAGGAGGACATGGAGATGGTGTGAGTGCTACTCCCCACCCAAGGGTGGTAGCCTGCCTGCAACATAAGGGAGGAAAAGAGGCTTGCTTTCCTCTCTTTTTGCTGTTGTTGCTTTTGCTGTCTTCTGCTGCCTTGGACTGTTGCCCCTGTGCCATGCCACCCTGCCTTGGAGCCAGCTAACTATGGACTGAAACCTCCAGAAACTGTGAGCTAAATAAACCCTTCCTTCTTTAATTTTGAGTGCTGAGTATTTTGCCTCAGTAATGAGAGAAAAGTAACCAAGACAGGCCTCTTCTACAGTAACAGCTGTTCCAAAAATTAGAGTAGATTGTCAACCCGGGTCCTAATTGGAATAGTTTTTTCTTTCATAATGTAAAAGACAAGGCCTCACAGTTGGCTTTATATTGGGGAAAAGTGATAGGCAAGGATCCCATATGTCAATCTACAATTTTCTCTTTCCCCCTCCTGACTTTTACTGGTATGAGTCTATAGTATTAACTAGCAAAAAAAGAGAGAGAAAAAAAGCAACTCAGAGTAGTTTAGAGTACTAAGAAAATACTGTTATGACTTACATTTAAAAAAAACATTAACTGATGACCCTCAGGGAAAGTTCTGACTAGTCTATTTATAGTTTTAAACCTAAAACTATAAAAAGATTATTATAGTTCAACATGGCCAATACATCTATGAGTGCACATTTTAAAATTATTTTATGTAATTGTTTCATGCATTCTACGTTTTCTTGTTTGTCTGCCTGTTAACCTGTTTTAATAACTGGTCAGAGTATCTCAGATGCTTCATTAAAGTTGTTTTCTTTAATTTCACTTTTCTTTTTTCCCTGGTAAACTTCTGGCTCTGTTGGTGCTTTCAATGGAAAACTGGTTGTACACATTTTCCGGGTAACAAAATTTACTTAAAACATAGCAGGATGCAGGCTGGTAGGCTAGAAGCTTACAGATGAGAACTCTGAGGTTTGATAACACGATTAAGTATATGTTCTATTTAAGTAAGTCAGCTTGTAAATGCACACTCATGATAATAGCCCAAATGTTTTTTGTTCACATGGCTTAGTGGTGATCTAATTTAAATTGGTTGGTATCTGCCAAGGATGTAGCTTAGAGACATAAGCACCTGTCTCACAAGTGTGAGGTTGTAAGTTCAATCCTCAGCACCAAAAAATAAAAAATAAAATAAAATAAAATGGTTGGTGAAACAAGAGTAAAGATGTCCTTAAAGTTGATGATATGGCTTCATCCAGTTTGTTAGCCCAAGACAACAGTTATTTTAAAAATTGCTTTTATAGAAGCAGCTAGCAGGGGCTGGAATCCAGTCCCAGGCCCTGAACACATGCCAGCTGAATTCCAACACACAGGGAAACCTTGGAACTTTGCTCCCAAGTGGTAAGACCATGCCCACATCTGAAATTAACCTACAATGACAGGGAAGTACCTGTGGGCCTAACTAGGCCACACTCAGGGAAATCCAAGCAGCTAGCAGGGGCTAGAATCCAGTCCTTGGCACTGAATGCATGCTGAGTAAATTCCAGCACACAGGGAAACCTTCATACTTCACTCCTAGGTGGTAAGACCATGCCCTGTGTTTGAAATCACAGGAGGATGCACAGAAGTCCCTAAAGGCCTAACCGGCCCACACCCAGTGAACTCCAAACAGCTAGCAGTTGCCTACAGTCTTCCCTGGGAGCCAAAAGTGGGCCAGGTCATTCCCAGTGCATAGGGGAAGCTTTAAAACATCACTCAAAACCCAGATATATAGGAAAATGACAAAATGAAAGAGGAAAATGCAATCTCAAACTTCCAGCCCAACCCAAGCAAGCATGAGAGACATGGACACAGAAGAAAATATAAGCCATACACCTGAAATTCCTGAAATGGTATCAACTGAAGTAAAGAAACAACTCCGGGAAGCTATAAAAAAGCTCAAATCAGAAATAGTCTCCCAGGTAAAAGAAAAAATGATAAATGTAATGAAAGAAATGTTAAACACACCTAAAGAAGACATAGTTAAAAATTAGAGGAACAAAGCAAAAAGATAGAATCCCTGAATGAACAATATGAGAAACAAACAGAATGCATGAAGCAGATTCAAAGAGATATACAGGGAATCAAAAATTCCATTGAAAGTTGGCAAAACTGCCTCAACAAAAGTGAAGATAGAATTTCAGACCTTGAAGATAAGATTGCAGCTAGTGAATAGGAAAGGAAAGATCTTTTAAAAACAAGGAATCAGGAAATATCAATTCAACAGCTGCAACATGATGCAAAGAAACACAACATAAGATTGATAGGTATAAATGAAAAGGAAGGTAACAACACAAATGATATCAAAAGGCTATTTACAGAAGTAATAGCTGAAAATTTCCCAAACATGAGAATGGAAACTGACATATGGATCAATGAAGCATATAGAACTGCAAATAACCATAACCAAAAGAAAACTACATACAGACATTATTCTATGTCAACATCCCAGAAATCCAATGTAAGAACAGAATATTAAAAGCTGTTAGAAAAGACAGATCACCTATAAAGGAAAACATATCAGAATCACAGCAGACTTCTCAACACTAACAATGAAATCAAGAAGAGCATGGAGTGAAGTATTTCAGATCCTAAAGGAAAATGACTTCCAGCCCAGACTGATGTACCCTGCAAAACTGTCCTTCAAAATGGATGGAGAAATAAGATACTTCCATGACAAAGAGCAGCTGAAGAACTTCATGACCACCAAACCAACCCTGCAAAGAATACTAAAAGACATTCTAGATACACATAGAAAAAAACCACTAAGCAAGGCAAACAATTAAAAAGAGTGGACAAGTAAAGCATCAACAGCAGAAAGATAACAGGTCAAAAGTAAACCAATATATATCAGTTATAACCATTAATGGCCTCAATTCACCAAATAAAAGAAACAGACTGGCAGAATGGATCAAGAAACAACATCCAACCATATGCTGTATACAGGAAACCTATCTAACCCAAAAGGAAACTCATAGACTGAAAGTCAAAGGAGGGAAAAAAACACTCCATGCAACAGGATCACACACACACACATACACAAAGCAGGGGTAGCTATTCTGTTTGCAGGCAATGTGAACTTCAAACCAAGAATGATCCAGAGAGATAACGAAGGTCATTACATACTAGTTATGGGAAAGCTTCAAGAGAAAGAGATAACAATCTTAAAAATCTATACACCAAATTTGGGAGCACTCAGCTATACAAAACAAATATTAATAGAAATGAAAAATCAAATAAGCAATAACACAAATATAACAGAAGACCTTAACACACCATTGACACAAAGGGACAGATCAACTAAACAGAAAATCAGCAAAGAAATAACAGAACTGAATCACACTTGTGAACAAATGGACTTAGTAGACATATACAGAGTGTTCCATCCAACAACATCAGAATATACATTCTTCTCAGCAGCACATGGAATGTTCTTGAAATAGAACATATACTAGACCTCAGAACATGCTTAAGTAAATGCAAAACAATTGAAATTATCCCATGCATGTTATCAGATCATAGCACCATGAAACTAGAAATTAATGACAAAAGAAACTGCAAAAACCCCGCAAACACATGGAAATTGAATAATACTCCTGAGCAATCAGTGGGTCACAGAGGAAATTAAAGAAGAAATAAAACAATATTTATGGGCAAATGAAAATACATACATCTTACCGGAACCTGTGGGATGCAATGAAAACAGACCTCAGAGGAAAATTTATTGTAATGAACTCCCACATGAGGAAAACAGAATGAACACAAATAAACAACCTGATGCCTCACCTCAAACATTTAGAAAAGAAGAGCAAGTCAAGCCCAAAGCCAAAAGAAGGGAGGAAATTATAAAGGTCAGAACAGAAATCCAAGCAATAGAGGCTAAGAAAACAATACAAAGACTCAATGAATCAAAGAGATAGTTCTTTGAAAGAATAAATAAAATTGACAGGCCTCTAGCCAACCTTATTTTAAAAAGGAAAGAAAAAACTCAAATTCATGCAATAAGGAATGAAAAGGGTAAAATCACTACAGACCCTGTGGAAATACAGAAGATAATCAATACCTATTTTGAAAACCTATACTCTTATAGGCTTGATAACACAGAAGAAAAGGACAGATTCCTAGAAACATATGAATCACCAAACCTAAGTCAAGAAGATGTAAAACTGCTGAATAACTCAATTTCAATTAACAAAATTGCAAATGTAATTAAAGCCTTACCAACAAAGAAAAGCCCAGGTCGAGATGGATTTACTGTGGAATTCTACAAGAAATTCAAAGAAGATTTAATGTCCACACTCCTCAAACTCTTCAATGAAATTGAAAGGGAAACAATTCTCCCTAACTCATTTCGGGACACAAACATTACTTTAATACCAAAACCTGAGAAAGACCCAACTAAAAAAGAGAACTACAGGCCAATTTCCCTCATGAACATAGATGCAAAAATTCTCAATAAAATCTTGGCAAACAATGCAGCAAATGATCAAGAAGATTACACCATGACAAAGTGGGATTCATCTCAGGAATGCAGGGATGGTTCAACATATGCTACTCAATAAAGGTAATCCACCATATCAATAGAGCCAAAAATAAGAACCAACATGATCATTTCTATAGATGCAGAAAAAGCTTTTGATAAGGTCCAACACTTATTCATGATAAAAACCTTACAGAGAATTGGAATAGATGGTCTTTACCTCCATATGATAAAAGCCATCTATGATGAACCAACAGCCAGTATCATATTAAATGGCCAAAAACTTAAAGCCTTTACCTTAAAATCAGGAACAAGATAAGGATGTCCATTATCACCACTCCTATTCGATATAGTGCTGAAAATACTAGCCAGAGCAATTAGACAAGAGAGAGAAATCAAAGGAGTAAGGATAGGGAAAGAAGAAGTTAAATTATCATTATTTGCAGATGACATGATACTCTACATAGAAGACCCCCAAAACTCCATTGAAAGACTCCTAAGCATAATAAATAAATTCAATGATGTAACTGGATACAAAGTCAGTACTCAAAAATCAATAGCATTCCTATACACTAATAACAAAACCACTGAGAGAGAAATAAAAGAAGCCACACCCTTTACAATAGTATCCAAGAAAATTAAATACTTAAGAATTAATCTAATGAAAGAAACAAAAGATCTATTCAGGGAAAATTATAATACCCTAAAAAAAGAAATTGAAGAGGACCTCAGAAAATGGGAAGACATCCCTTGTTCATGGATAGTAAGAACAAACATTGTGAAAATGGCCATTCTCCCAAAATTGTTATACAGATTTAATGCAATCCCTATCAAAATACCACTAGCATACCTCACAGATCTAGAGAAATCACTCCTAAAATTCATCTGGAACCAGAAGAGACCTAGAAAAGCAAAGGCAATTCTAAGCAACAAAGACAAGGCAGGAGCCATCACAATCCCTGACTTGAAGTTATACTACAAAGCTACTGTAATAAAATCAGCATGGTACTGGAATAAAAACAGACCTGAAGATCAATGGAATAGATTAGAAGAAACAACTACAACTACAAACACCCAGCCACCTTATCTTTGAAAAAAGGGCCAAACACATCCACTGGAAGAAAGATAGTCTCTTCAATAAATGGTGTTGGAAAAATTGGCTCTCTATATGCCAAAATCTAAAGCTAGACCCATGCCTATCACCATATACTAAACTAAAGTCAAAATGGATCAAAGATCCAAATATTAAAACAGAAACACTAAATCTGTTGGAAGACAAAGTAGATAGAAATCTTAAAGACATAGGGGTAGGTAGACAATTCATGTACAAGAATCAATCTTCATGTGAAATACTTCATAGAATCAACAAATGGGATCATGTCCTATTAAAGAGTTTTTGCAAGTTGAAAAAAATCTCCAGCATATTAAAAAGACAACCCACAAACTGGGAAAAAAATCTTAGTGAACTGCCCCTCAGACAAAGGACTTCTGTCTAAAACTTATAAAGAATTTTTTAAAATCAAATCCCAAAATTCAAAGACCCATTCCAAAAATGGGCATCTGTGATGAACACACAGTTCTCAGATGAAGAAATACAAATGGCAAATAAATACATGAAAAAATGTTCAACATCATTGGTCATTAAAGAAATGCAAAATAAAACAGCACTGAGGTTTCATCTCACTCCAGAAAGAATGACCAAGATAAAGAAAACTACCAACAACAAATGCTGGAGAGACTGTGGGTTAAAAGGAATCCTTCTGCACTGTTGGTGGTGCAACCACTGTGGAGGTCAGTCTGGAGATTCCTCAAAAATCTGGGACTGGAAGTCCCATTTGACCAGCTATTCCACTTCTGAGCATATTCCCAGAAGAAAACATCATACCACAGTGATATATGTGCACCCATTTTTATAGCAGCACAATTTGTAATAGCCAGATTTTGGAAACAACCTAAATGCCCATCAACTGAGGGATGGATTAAAAAGATGTGTTATTTTTATACAATGGAGTACTACTCTGCTATAAAGAATGATCACATTGAGATATTTATAAGTAAATGGATGCAGCTTGAGACCATACTCATAAGTGAAATAAATCAAACTCACATGTGTAAATACCATATAGTCTCCCTAGTGTAAGAAATGGTAAGAGTACATAAGATACAAAAAAAAAATCAATAAACACAGTGAAAGGACAAGAATCTGCTTAAAGGGGAAAAATAATATCTCAGGGAAAATGAGGAAAAAGAAAAAATATCTAAAATTATATAAACATACTTAGGATAGCTAAAATGATTGTGCTACAAATTCTTTAAGTTCTTGGAAAAATAGTTAACGTTCTTAGGATTGGAACAATTGTGCATATTATTGTATGGTGATCTGAGGAACTCTTGAAGATCATTATGTAAAATAACAACACTAGTTACACTCATACCACCTTGTTTTGAAGGCCTATATTGTCAGTGTTCTGGGCTCTTTGCTATTGTTGTTTATATGTATTTTTCATTTCATATTTTTCTAGGAAGTTGTTTTGTTTTGTCCTATTTTGTTTTGTTTTTCCCTCTAATACAGAAAGAATAGGTATACATGTAGAGACTCATGCATGCATAGAACTTCTAAACAGTTTATGAGAATAGATTATATAATGCATGATGAAATGAACAGCTACTTTGAAGAAAAAGAGACTCTAATGAACCCAGTGCTGATTCTGTAGCATCATGATATGAAATCCAGCAAAACTATTATTCTTTGTTCAGAGTGATTTTAGTCTGTTTTGTTTTGTTTAATTTCAACATACGTGAAGGTATGGACAGCTATTTGAAGAGAATGAGAGACATTATGGCAGCCATTGTTGATTTCCCTATTGTCTGGTCTTGAAGACTTATAATGCCTTCATCATCCTGTTCTAATTAGTTTTATACTATTTTGTTTTGTACGAATTCATTGTATGTGAAGATATGGACAAGTATTTGGAAGAAAACAAGAGGCAATGTAATAGTGAAGATCTCCGGTTGTCTTGCTTTAAAATCTGTGTCTCTTACATTGCTTTCTTATGATCTGTTTTGTCCTGTTTTGTTCTGTTTAATTTTACCCTCTTTAAAATTAAAAAATTACTTTTATAAATGCAATGTCACTAAAGAGTTTTCCTTTGGTTAACTATTGTATATAGATATATGTATGTATTTACACACTATCTTATCTATATATATTATATACTATATATGATATCTTTAAGATAAATAAAGATAAAAAACATGTATTTTTAAAATGTTAATTATGCTATGCTTTGGTTGTCATGAGTCACCTAAAATAATCAGTAAAGATGAGTAAATAAGTGTTAGTGCTTACAAATGTTCATAACAACATCTAAGCCATCAGTTGCTAAATATAAATTCAAACAAGGCATGGCTGCACCCCCTAGCTCTCATGATACATTAAGTACATTTGTGTTTCTCAAGTATACAGCCTTTGAGAACATAGAACTTAAAAACAAAATCTTGTCATGCTGATAGCCTCCAGAATAAAGTTGTTTATGATGGTGAACTTTTTCTGGCTTATGTTTATATAATTGCTATGTAATTTTTTAACAGTTAGATGTACCTAAACATGATACAATCCAGGAACTGTCACTCTAATGATTACAGATTGGACATTAATAATCTACATAATACATCTACAAACAAGTGCATCCTACTGAAAAGACACTTTATTAAAAGATAATGAATAGGCCAAGGATATAGCTCAGCGGCATAAGCACCTGCCTTCCAAGTGCAAAGTCCCAAGTTTGATTTTCAGTACCAAAAAACAAATGTAAATGACGGTTTATGTCACTTAATATCTTCTAAGTATGTAAGAGTAACCAATTGATAAAATAGAAATTTAAGTGTATTTCATAGATAATAAGAACCTAAGAGTTCTGATATAATAATGCCATCATAAGTTTTTTTGTTTTTTGTTTTGTTTTGATTTGGTTCTGGGGATCAAGCTCACAACCTTGCACTTGCCAGGCAGGCAAGTATGCCACTGAGCTAAATCCCTGGCCCTGTCATCATAATTTTGGTACAAGAATGCTATTTATCCTTGATTTTAAATTTTCCTGGTAAAACTTTATAACTGTTATCTGTTAATACGATGCAGGAATTTAACTTCTAAAAGACAACCATGATCAATAAAAGAGATATCAATTCTCTGGTCATACTTTACATTTCAAAGTATTCAATACATAATCTCATTTGTTGACACTTGCTCTTATTTCTTAAAGATGTTTAAGTCAAGAGTTTTACTTAGTTTATCTTCCAGCAGGTTAAGTGTTTCTGTTTTAAGATTTTTTTTTTTTGTACAGGGGATTGAACTCATAACCATGCGCTTGCAAGGTAGGCACTTATGCTGCTGAGCTAAATCCCTGACCCAGTGTTTCTGTTTTAATGTCTAGATTTTCGATTCATCTTGATCTTAGTTTGGTACATGGGTAAGAGATATGGGTCTACTTTTGATTTTCTGCATGTGAGTAGTCAGTTTTCTAGACATCATTTGCATGTTTTTGGCCCCTTTGTCAAAGATCATCAGTTAGCTGAATATGTCTAGGGTTGTTTCTGAAGTCTCAATTCTGTTCCATTGACCCATATGTCTGTTTTTGTGCGAGTACCATGCTGCTTTTAATACTGTAGCTTTGTAGTATAATTTGAGGTCTGAGATTATGATGCTTCATTCCTTTGCCCTTATTGCAGAGTTAACTATTGCATTTTAGGTCTCTTCTTAAACAGTTTTTGGATTGTTTTCTCTACCTCTGTGAGAAATGTTACTGGCATTTTGCTTGGAATTGCATTAAATCTAGGATCAGTTTTCAAAGTATAGCCATTTTGACAGTCTTGATTCCCTGTCCAGGAATAGGGACTCATTGTATTAAAGGAAAATAAAGTGTAAATGAGGAAAGGATGAATAAAAAAGTAAAAAGTTCTATACACAATGTGAAATTTTTCTGTGGAGGCAAAATGACTTAAAATGAATTTTAAGAGTTGTAAATTAAGTAGCAGAGGACCATTTTGCTCTACTTGTGTATTCACAAGTGACTGGTGCATATATTTCAGGTATATGTGTAAGAGATGTAAAGAAAAAGAATTAAAATCCCTCCCAGAAATTGTGGAAGCCTTCAGCAAACAAATAAGGCCAAGTCACCAGGCATCACTGCTGATGTGTGCTGCCTACTTAAAAGAGCCAATATATGTGCACCCATGTTTATAGCAACACAATTTGTAATAGCCAGATCTTGGAAACAACCTAAATGCCCATCAACCGAGAAATGGATTTTTTAAAATGTGGTATTTTTATACAATGGAGTACTACCCAGCCATAAAGAAGGATACCCTGGAGACTTTCATAGTTAAATGGATGCAATTTGAGACCATATTCATAAATGAAATAAATAAGACACACATGTGTAAGCATCATATTGTCCCACTAGTGTGAGAAGCTAAAAGAAACAACATACACATATGTGTATGCATAAATATATATGTATGTATATAAAAATAGTTAAGATAGCTATGCTGCTGATTTCTCTGAGTTCACTGAAGAGAAAAATTAGTGCTGGTATTGTTCAGACAATTGAAGGCAGATGTCTTGTTCTTTGGGTGAATGATTTGGGGATGACAATGTGTAATGTATGTACCATTTTTGCCCCCTGATTGATGTGTTTTGAATGTTTTATTTTTTTTCTTTTTTTCCTTGAAATAAACTGAATTTGAGGGGGAAAAAAATCAAATGACAGCTTCCTTGAGATCATACAGCAGTGCTATCACCCTAGAGAATGTCTATAGCAGATTGATTATGAGTGATTATAAAAAGCAAGACTTCTTTAGGCTTTTGCAAAAAGAAATGATTAAACCTTTTCATGGAAGGAGAAAAGAGCTCACAACTCTTTTTTATCTCACTGGCTTTGTTAGTAATGATTTTTGTTAGAAATTTAATTGCTGTGAATATGTTAGCGACTCCATGAGAGCTATGGTCTCCATCAAAAGGATCAGGCAGGATCAGCTTGGCACAGAAATAAGGCTTTTATTCTTAGGCTAGCATTCAAGAGGAAAGCGGTGGGGGACAGGAATCCCAGGCTGACCAGAGCAAAGGTCAAAAGCTTAGACTTGATATGGCATCTGGGAGAAAGACCTAGTATCTCGATATAATGACAGTAGAGGTGTTTTAAGTACAGCCTGCACTCTTTCGTTTTTGCCTCTCTTTATGCCATGTGTGTTTCACTGCCATCTTAAGTCTCTGCCTCTGGGTGTGATTTTTATTATGCTAATAAAATAAAGGTAACTAGCTGTAGGTTATTTTAGTGATGATTTTATGCATATGTTTCCATAGAATTCTGCAACATTTATCTTCAATGACTGCCTTATTTTACTTAGCATGGTATCTTTAAGGTTACCTAAAATATACCAATAAATGCGATTAATTTAAAAAATAAATAAGGCGGGAAATTTGAATGGAAGGCGGTGCGGAAGGCCGCGCAGCACCTGCTCCCCCAGGCTTGCTCCTGGTGGGGCCGCACAGGAGCCGCAAGCCAGAGACCCCAAGAAGCTAGAGACCTCGAGAAGGCGCACCAGGCCCGGCCCGCGGGACACCTCTGCAGAGCACCTCACTCCACGAGCTGGGCGCTTCCTCTGGCTCCCAGAGATCCGAACAAAAGCCTCAGAAGAGCACAGACCTCGTGCTGAGCAAGGCGCCCTTCAGCTGCGTGGTGGGAGAACTAAGTGCTAATTTTACCCGTGGGGTGGACTTCAACTGGCAAGCTCAGGCCCTGCTGGCCATTGGAGAAGCCGCAGAAGCGTCTTTAGTCCACCTCTTCCAGGACACCGACCCCTCCCCTTACACGCTGGCCGAGTCACTCTGCTCCCCAAGGATGTGCAGCTGGCCAGGAGGATCCAGGGAATTCAGGAGGGACTTGCCTGAGTCCTTCCTGCTCAGCAGAGAGGTGATTCCTGGGACTGTGGAGCCACCACTAAATCCAGAGACACCTGCGGTGCCTCCTGGACCTTGCTGTCTCTGAGCAGTGTGTATGTGTTGCTTTTGATGTTTTCTTTATGAAGGAGGAGACTGCGCGGCTTTCCTCTGCGGCCCAGGCGCTGTGTGAAGAGCCAGCTCAGCTCCTACGGCCTACAAAGTGTCTGCCGATAGAGGACTCTACATTCACCTTCACTTTGTGGATTACTCATGGGGCTACTCCAGGGTTTTAAAGGCATGATATCTGCTTTGTTGTGGAGGAAGGATATTTACTTATTGTTTTTGATTTTTCTGTACTATGTACATTTTTTTGCCATATGTAAATTTGTACTTTTATTTAAGATACAAGGGAAAAATTAAGAGAACATTTCAGTGAGCTGCATGGAATGGTTGGCCAGGCACTGCTAGAGTACAGATCTCTTCCTTCCACATTCATCTCCCCATTAATGCCTGTGTAGTTTTTCAAAACTTGAGATTAAAATAGAAAAAAAATTTTTTTTTTCTGTTTTTGGCGCTAGGGATCACACTGAGGGCCTTATGCATGCTAAATATATACTTTCCCATGGAGCTCCACCCCATGCCTGAAATAGAAAACTCTTGAAATCTTTCTGGTTTCTCCTAGGAAATTCCTGTCCAAATATCAAAACCAATCAGAAATTCTGACTCATAGGACTTAACATTTTATGGTGAGCGGTAAGTTACAGATGTATTATATCAATCGGCGAGGGATTTTAAAGTGCTTTTTCAATGTTTTTACAGATATTCTTATAGCTGATTTTTGGAGTGATAATAACAGTAATTCTTTAATGAAAAAATTAAAATGAAGTTTCTAATGTATAAGGAGATGATGAAGTCCTTTGGGTTCTATCCCCAGCATTGCCAAAATTTTATTTTAAAAGACTGAACATGAAGTTCCTCTTTTGCACAGTTTATAATCACAATTTTAAAGAGGGAACTGAAGGAAGAGGTTTTGCTGCCAGTGGAGCAGGGATGAGCTGCAGAGGAAAACTTGCCCTTCTACTGTTACTGGAAGCACCGCAGAGCTCCAGAGACAGGAGCCGCCACACTGGGCTCGGCCAGCCGCGTGTGGTGCAAGTGGGCTGCGACTACTCCTAGAGATGTCAGTCTACCAAACGCAGACAACTAAAGGAAAGGGAGAGTTTTAGTGTCTAATAAACACATTTTAACCCTTTGGAAAACCTTCCCGTTTGATGTCAAGTCTTATTTCATGCAGATGTTCAAATAAAGCTCATCTATCTATAAGTAAGTAAATAAATAAAACCATATGTTGAATTTTTTGAAAATAATGTCTCTAAAGTGCATCCATGTTGTCACAGATTGCAGAATTCCTTATTTTTTAAGATTGAGTATTTCATTGCACATATATATCATATTTTTAATTTATGTGTCTGCCAGAGCCACTTATATTGTTTTTGTGTCCTGGTCATTAAGAAAAATTCTGTAATGAACATTGAAGCACAAATATCTCTATGAGATTCTGATTTTGATTCTTTTGAAAAAATACCCTTGTTTTGGTCAGCTATTCATTACTGCTACCAAATATCTGAGCAAAACAATTTGAGCAATGGCTTTGTTTTGTTTGTAGCAGGGATTGAACTCACAACCTCATGCTTGCCAGGCAGGCACTTAAGCCACTGAGCTAAATCCCCAGCTGAGCAATGGTTTAATTTGGCTTATGGCTTCAGAAGTTTCAGTCCATGGTCAGCAGGCTCAATTGCTTCAGGACTGTGGCAACCAGAAATATGGTTGAACATGGGTGGAAAAACTGCTCTCTGAATGGCAGCCAGGAAGCAGAGAGGAGAGCCCAAGAGAAAACACACCCTTCAAAAGCACACCCAGTGGCTTCTTCTTCCTTCCTAGTAGCCCATTCAGTGTATCATCAATGTGTTAACCCAGTGACTAGGTCAAAGCTCTCACAACCCAATCACTGATCTAAGTTCCCCTTAATTGAATAAAGTTTGCTTGTTTGTTTGGTTGGTCGGTTGGTACTAGTGTTTGAACTCATGACCTCACACTTGACAGGCAGGTGCTTGTGCTGCTAAATCCCTGGCCCAATACAATAAAGTTGGTTTTTGGTTTTTTTTTTTTTTTTTTTTTTTTTTTTTTTTTTTTTTTTTTTTTATACCTGGGATCAAACACAACCTCATGCTTACCAGGCAAGCATTTGAGCTGCTGAGCTAAATGCCTGGCAATTCACTAAAGCTGACAATCAAGATTGACCATCACAACACAGAAGTGAGATTACTGAATCATACGGCAGCTCTACTTTTAATTTTTTGAAGAAAATTATTTCATAGATGACAACAAAACACACACAGCAAAGGTGAAAACAAACAAGTGAAAAATCAAACCAAAAAGTTTCTACACAGAAGAAAACAACAGAATAAAGAGACAGCCTATGGAACAAGACAGATATTTTCATACTATATAGCAAATAGCAGGTTAACTTCCAAACATACATATGGAATGCCTGAAACCCACTAGCAGAGCAAAAAAACAAACAACAACAACAACAACAAAAAAACACTCTAATGTGTTAGTGTACTCTAATGGTGTCAATATATTCAAACGGAACTAATTTGAAGAGATTAAAGGTTAAATCAACCAATGATTTAACATTTATGCCTATCTTTTGGTACATGAAGTCTATCTGTAACTATTTCTGCAAGAGAATATGTCCATATAAAATCTTTTACACAGCTGGAGTGGGGGTGGGGTGTATCCCCATAATCCCAGCACTTTGAGAAGCTGAGGCAGAAGGATTGCCAGTTTGAATACAACTTGAGCAAGTTGGCAATTTAGTGAGCATCTATCTCAAAAAAAAAAAAAAGAAAGAAAGGGCTGAGTATATAACTCAGTGGGAAATTTTTGGGTACCAAAGGAGGGAGGAGAAACAACTTAAAAGTTGGCAATTATTACCTAGAGATATGGTGAAAACCAAAATCCAAAATGTCCAACTTCAGGTGAATGTATAAACAAACTACAATATATCAAAAAATGGAATAGTAATCAATAAGAAGGCATGAATTACTTTCATTTACTACTACATGGATGAATCTCAATGTAACTATGCAGCTGGGCATGGTGGTACACCCCTGTAGTCCCAGAACTCGGGAGGCTGAGGCAGGAGAATCATGTGAGTTTGAGGCCAGTCTGGGCTAGAGTGAGTTCAAGGCCAGCCTGAACTGCACAGTGAAACCCTGTCTCCAAAAGATAAATAAATAAATAAATAAATAAATAAACAAACAAATCAAACAACGAAGTCTGGAGAAACCTTGTGGGGGAGATTTTGGTGAGGGAGAGTAAAGCATGTATTCACCGTCTTGAGTCTGTTGATTGTTAAATGGATATTATATATACGCATATATATATAATAAAGTATATATATACTGTATTAAATTATACACTTTAAATATGTGCAACTTATTATACATCAAGTATACATAAATCAAAATAAATATACATAAATCAAACGGTTAAATATCTAAAGTTTTTCTTCCATAACTATTCACCAAATGACAATAAATGTCCCATGAAAATAAAATTATATATGTTTTAATTATTTTCTATAAGTTTGATCTTATAATACTATGCTAATTATGTATGTTTTATCATTTTCAGATAAATCTTGTAAATTCTCTATGAGACATTATAATCTGTCTATACTGAAGACGTAAATGAAACTGAGTTTGCGCACACCTATCAAGGCTTGTGAACGTGGGTCACAGCCATCAGTCATGCCTTCCCGGATTCCAGAATCTCATGCTTTAACCTCTCCAGCTTAGTTCCTTCTAGACATACCAAGGCCATTAGAGTAATAAGTAACTCAGAGTGTACTGGGGTCATGCTTATAACAATTCTTATTCCTGAACATAAGCAACGATCAATTGATGATCTGTGCTGTTCTTGTGAACCAATGTGATTGTAACAACTGCTTTGCTATAATCACCTTGTTCTTTTCTCTTTGTGTATAAAACCAGACACTTCAAATGTCATTTCAGAAGCACTTACTCTGGGCAACCAGAATTCATCTTTTTCCCTGAATAACTATCCTCGTTTCAGTTCAGATAAACTCCCTCTCTTCCAAGCTGTGCAAGATTCTGTGTTTTAGCTTGATAATATTTGGTATGGTTAGGTATTGGGCTCTATAAGAATTCTCAGGAAATTCAGAAAATGACACCTGCTGTGATTGGGATTATGTCTTTTCCAAAAGCCCAAGCTGAAGTCCTAACCTCCACTTCTTAGAATGGAAAGGTTTTTGCTGCAGCAATCAGGTAAAGTGAAGTGCTCAGGCATGATTTATAAAAGGAAACATTTAGAGATAAATATAAAAAGAATTCATGTGAACATGAAGACAATTTAAGACAGAGGCACTGGACAGATTCTCTTAGACACCTCAGGAAGAGCCAGCAGTACCAGCGCCTTGACATTGGGCTTCCAGTTTTCAGAACAGTTTTCAACACAGTTACAGCAACCCTAGCAAGTTAATATAGCGCTGCTGCGTAATAGGGGATCTTCTGACCAGGAACTTAGGTCTGATTATAGCATTTGTGAAAGAAGTGGAAAATATCACTTGGACCAACCTGAGTAAGGAGCTAACTGTATGAATATATTTGGCTAAAGAAATTAATAATTCCTTAATTAAGTGATAAGGAATGGAACATCAGTGAGCAATAGCTGATCCTCAGGTTCTTGTTAGAAATTTCTTAAGAAGCTGCCAGCAGGAAAGTCATTAAAAATAGAGCCTGGCACTGGGCATGGTGGTGCACACCTATAATCTTAGCACTTGGGAGGCTGAGGCAGGAGGCAGCCTGGAGTCCATAGTGAGTTCAGGGCCAACCTGGACTATATAGTGAGACCTTGTCCAAAGGAAAAAAAAAAAGGAAAGAAAAATAGGACCTGAAAGGTACCAGCTGATGGAACTTTGACTTATGATGACATAATATTGTTTTAAAGTCATTTTAATACACAACACATAATACCATACAACAAAATTAATGTGATTTATCCCCCTGTGTATTTCAGATATCACTGTATTTTGTTATTTCCATTGTCCATTTTCCACCACTATAACTGAATACCACAGACTGGATAATTTATACAAAACAGAGGTTTATTTAGCTGACTGTTCTTGAGTCCATGAGTATAGTGCCAGGATCTAGCAATGAAATAGAAAAAGAAGAAATAAAAACAGATGAAAGGAAAACCATAATTTTAAAAACAAAAACTGGCTACAAGACACAAACCTAATTTTAAAATATATAGTTTGGGTTTTTTTAGGCGGCTAGGGGTTTAGCTCAGTGGCATAAGTGCCTGCTTGGCAAATGCAAAGTCATGAGTTTGATCCCTGATACCAAACCAAACCAAAACAAAAAATATTTTTTTCTCCGAAGATACGAAAAAGCTTGAGCCATTTCCTTTTGCTTATGAAAGCACCTTGGCCATTTCTTTTCACTTGCAGAATGGACTTTTCCCTTCTGGATGGCCATACATCACCAACTATCAGAAGAATCACCTGTGAATAGGCCAGCATCCGTCCCTACCAAGAGCACCATAGCTTTTCATCTGCTCTTCCCACAGGGTCACAAGATCTAGAAATTGCCACCCCCAAATCCTCCTAAATGTACCCAGTTCAAGACCATATGTTTGGGCTGGGGATTTAGCTCAGTGGCATAAGCGGCCATTTATATACATTCATGATTTTATTAACTTTGCTCGTATGTTTAAGGTGATTCACTGAAATAGTTAAATGAAACAGTTAAAGTAATAAAAAAAACCAGTGTGGGTGAAGACACATAACAAACACATGGAACATAGAGAGGTTCTCAGTAGCTGGTTTTTAAGAGCAACGCTCTATTCATGGAGGTAACTGGGAGCTCTCTGAACGCTGACCATGGTTCTCACTGGACAAGAAATTCAGCCTCCTGGCAATCTCTATGCCAGGAAATCTATCTGGTAGTTAATTTTTCAAAGATTAATACTTCTCTCTCTCCCCCTCCCTATGTCCTTCTCTCTTTTTCTCCAATTACTAGTTTTTTTTTCCTACATCAATATTAGGTTAATGATTTATTTATAGATAAATGTGCTAGAGTTTGTCTTCCAGGGGGAAGATAATGTGCTCTAGGTCAATCACTGGAGCAACACAGCCATATGCATTTTCCAAAAATCAGCAAGTGTACACTTGATATTTGTGCATTTTATTTTACATAAAGGGAAAATAAAGCAAAATAATAATAATAATAAAATAAGTATGATTAAGTGTTTAGGGAAGAGGTTACAGCTTTCTATTTATTTTGAAATGTCCAGTATAACTCAGTGGCACAAGTGCCTGCCTGGCAAGCGCAAAGTCTCGAGCTCAATCCCCAGTACAAAAAAAAAAAAAAAATGGGGAAAAGGAAAGTGATTGGTAGGGTCAGATCCCATAAGCCAGCAGCTTCACAAACATTCATGCAGAGGAAGACAGCCTTGAACGCCTGCTATCTGTGACTCCTCTCTGGGAAGCAATGCTTCTCAGGTGCCTGTGCTGTATTCCACATTACTTTTCCTTATAGAACTTGCAACCTGACAAGTACATATGCCCTAGTCATCCATCTCCTGCTCTAAGGACATAGACTCAATGAAATCAGGTTCATTATCTGTTTTATATAGTATGGGCTCTCCAAGGTCTACAGCAGTGACTGGCACAGATGGCTGCTCAATAAATATTTGTCGAAGAATAATGCCCAAAAAGATTTTTTAAAAAAACCTGTGTCATTGCTGTGTGTAGATGATGGATCAGGCATATATAAAGCAAGACTGAAAAAAATAAAGCAAGATTGGATATAATCTCTCTTCTCAAAGGCTCGTCAATCTAGTTGGGTGACACAGGACTATCATAAATTAGATGATAACTCATAGTAGTGCATGGCAAGTAGCAAAGGAAAAAGCTTAAGAACAAAGCAGAAAAGCTCTGTTGGAGGAGATGAGACTTAAGCTTCATCTCCCAGGAATAATAATGACGGCCTGGTTTCCTCTGGGAGGCAGATTTGTCACTATAACTTAATACATCAGGATGCCACCTTTCAGGGTTGTGTGATGTATCAGCTCTCCAGAAGTCAGTCAATTTGATAGGCATAGGTACAATAAAGCTTTAGGGATTCCCAAGGCTGGAAACAACCAATAAGAGGAAGAATGTGGGTGCAGAGAGTAACTGATAGAACCCATCACTGAGGAAGGAGAATGATTTCTATCCAGCCCAGGCAGAGGAATTTCCCTGAGACAAGAAGAGCATTTCTCCTTCTGAGCCCTGAGAGAAAGATGTTTGTCAGTGTAGAACTGAGAAGATGAGTCAAGAAACAATGATATCTATTCCCTCATTGTCTCTCCAAGAGCAAGGACCTTGATGCAATCCTAAGTGTTCAGGAAATGGGCAGAGATGATATTGCATTGCAATTAAGAGACTGCAGGTTGGATTCCTGGGTTCAAATCTGGTACTGTGTAGCTGCATAATTCTGAGCAAGTTATATACCTTCTCTATGCTTTGATTTCCTTATTTACAAAATAGGAGGGAAAGTAATAATAGTGTCTACCTCACTGGGTAGTTATGAGAATTAACTAGAAGTGAATGCACATACAAAAACTGTTTGGAATAATACCTGGCACAGTGAACTTCAGTTCTCCAAAGAAGTCACATTTAGAGAGAGGCCCCCAGAGAAAGCCTCACAGGGTAGCATATTCCCAGAATGGTGTGGACTGAATTGTGTCCTATCTCAAATTCTTATATTGAATCTCTAGCACTCAGTGATAAGGCTTTTAAAAAGACAGTTAAGGGGCCAAGGGTGGTGACAACACACACCTGTGATCCTAGCACTCAGGAGGCAGAAGCAGGAAGATTGCTGCTGCCAGCCTGGGCTACAAAGTGAGTTCAAGGCCAACCTGAACTTCACAGCAAAACCCTGTCTCCAGAAGACACAAAAAAGAAAATAAAAGAAAGTGTGAATTAAAGTTAAGTAAGGAATTGAGCTCAAGAGAAAGATACCCCTAAAATATGCCGTATTTTGGAAGACTGAGCAATTTGATCTAAAGGAAATCAACAGGCCTTCAAAAGCAGGCTCAGAATCCAAGTGCATCTAAGCTCCCCTCCTGTCCAGGAACAGTTTCCTGACTGCATTAACATCAGACTGCAAAGGGAATTCAACTGCCGTCCTGTCTCATCTATCCTATCTGATCCTCGGCTATCTCAGAGAAGACTGGGGACTCAGTCTGCGCACCTCTGTGCCTCCCATCACAAGGTCTTCTCTGTCCCGTGGGCTCACTCAAATTCCAAAGACTGTCTCCCCCCAACCACTCACCCCCTAACAACCATTCACAAGCCCTCAAAATGTCTACATTCTCTATTCTCCCCCTTTTCTCGAGCCAAAGGGGTATATAAGTTTCTCCACTATTGAAGGGAATGTAGACAGGTGCAGCCTCTGTGGAAATCATTGTGGAAATTCTTCAAAAAACTAAACCTAGGTCAACCTTCTTTCCATCCAGGGAGTCAAGGCCGCACAAGGTGAGTTCTAGCCCGCTGGCACTGGCCCAGGGAGAGTTTAGGACCATTGCTCCGAGCAGTTAAGTGCCTGCCCAGCTACCTGAAACACTGGACCAGACTGGGAGGTTTCATGGGCCTGACTGGACCACACCCAGTGACCTTCTTTCAATCCAGGGAGCCAAGGCCACACAAGGGGAGTTCCAGCACGCTGGTGCTGGCCCAAGGAGAGTTTAAGACCATCACTCCCAGCAGTTAAGAACCCGCCCAGCTTCCTAAAAAACTGGACTTGGCTCAGGAGGTTCTGCTGGCCTGACTGTGCCACGCTCAGTGACCTTCATTCAGTCCCAGGAGCCGAGGGCACAGGAGGGCATCGCTTGAAACATGGAAATATAGGAAAATGACAAGATGAAAGACCAAAATGCAATCTCAAATCTCCAGACCATCCCAAGAAAGCCTACGAGCCATGTACATAGAAGAAAATATAAGCCATACACCTGAAATGCCTGAAATGATATCAACTGAAATGAAGCAACTCCAGGAAGCTATAAAGGAACTCAAATCAGAATAACCTCCCAAGTAAAAGAAGAAAGAGAAATGATAAAAATAGTGAAAGAAATGCTAAACACATCTAAAGAAGACACAGTTAAAAAATTAGAGGAACAAAGCAAAAAAATAGAACCCCTGAAAGAACAATATAAGAAACAAACAGAATGTATGAAGAAGATTCAAAGAGATATACAGGGAATCAAAAAATCTATTGAAAGTTGACAAAACCACCTCAGTGAAAGTGAAGATAGAATTTCAGACCTCAAAGATAAGATTGCAGCTAGTGAACAGGAAAGGAAAGATCTTTTAAAAATAACAAGGAATCAGGAAATATCAATTCAACAGCTGCAACATGATGCAAAGAAACACAACATAAGATTAATTGGGATAAATGAAAAAGAAGGGGACAACACAAATGATATCAAGAGACTATTTACAGAAGTAATAGCTGAAAATTTCCCAAACATGAGAATGGAAACTGATATACAGATCAATGAAACATATAGAACTCCCAATAGCCATAACCAAAATAAAACTATACCCAGACATATAATAATCACCATCCCAGAAATCCAACATAAGAACAGAATATTAAAAGCTGTTAGAGAGAAAAGACAGATCACCTATAAAGGAAAACATCAGAATTACAGCATACTTCTCAACACTAACAATGAAATCAAGAAGAGCATGGAGTGAAGTATTTCAGATCCTAAAGGAAAAGGACTTCCAACCCAGACTGATGTACTCTGCAAAACTGTCCTTCAAAATGGATGGAGAAATAAGATACTTTCATGACAAAGAGCAGCTGAAGAACTTCATGACCACCAAACCAAACCTGCAAAGAATACTGAAAGGCATTCTAAATACCACTAAGCAAGGCAAATGATTAAACAGAGTGGAAAGGTAAAGATACAACAGCAGAAAGTTAACATGTCAAAAATAAACCAACATATAACCATTAATGTAAATGGCCTCAATTCACCCATTAAAAGAAACAGATTGGCAGAATGGATCAAGAAACAACATCCAACCATATGCCGTATACAGGAAACCCATCTAACCCAAAAGGAAACTCATAGACTGAAAGTCAAAGGATGGAAAACAATACTTCATGCAACAGGAACCCCCCAAAAAAGTGGGGGTAGCTATTCTGTTTGCAGACAATGTGAACTTCAAACCAAGAATGATCCAGAGAGATAAAAAAGGTCATTACATACTAGTTATGGGAAAACTTCAAGAGAAAGAGATAACAATCTTAAATATCTATGCACCAAATTTGAGAGCACTCAACTATACAAAACAAAAATTAATAGAAATGAAAAATCAAATAAACAATAACACAGTTATAACAGGAGACCTTAACACACCATTGACATGAAGGGACAGATCAACTAAACAGAAAATCAGCAAACAAATAACAGAATTGAATCACACCTGTGAACAAATGGATTTGATAGACATATACAGAGTGTTCCATCCAACAACATCAGAATATGCATTCTTCTCAGCAATACATGGGACATTTTCTAAAATAGACCATATACTAGCCCACAGAACATATTTAAGTAAATGCAAAACAATTGAAATTATCCCATGCATGTTATCAGACCATAGGGCCATGAAACTAGAAATTAATGATAAAAGAAATTGCAAAAACCCCACAAACAAATGGAAATTGAATAATACACTCTTGAGCAATCAGTGGGTCACAGAGGTAATTAAACAAGAAATTAAACAATAGCTACAAGCAAATGAAAATACAAATACAACTTACCAGAATCTGTGTGATGCAATGAAAGTGGACCTCAGAGGAAAATTTATTGCACTGAGTTCCCACATTAGGAAAACAGAACAAATACAAATAAACAACCTGATACTACACACCAAACACCTAGAAAAAGAAGAGGAAGCCAAACCCAAAGCCAAAAGAAGGGAGGAAATTATAAAGATTAGAGTAGAAATTAATGCAATAGAGACTAAGAAAACAATACAAAGAATCAGTGAACCAAGAGTTGGTTCTTTGAAAAAATAAATAAAATTGATAAGCCCCTAGCCAACCTTATTTTAAAAAGGAAAGAAAAAACTCAAATTCATGCAATAAGGGAAGAAAAGGGTGAAATCACTGCAGACTCTGTGGAAATACAGAAGATCATCAACACCTTTTTCGAAAACCTCTACTCTCATAGGTTCGATAACACAGAGGAAATGAACAGATTCCTAGAAACATATAAACTACCAAAGATGGGTCAAGAAGATGTAAAACTTCTGAATAACCCAATTTCTATTAATGAATTGAAAATGTAGTTAAGTCCTTACCAACAAAGAAGATCCCAGGCCCAGACGGATTCACTGCGGAATTCTACAAGAAATACAAAGAAAACTTAATGCCGACACTCCTCAAACTGTTCAATGAAATCAAAAGGGAAGCAATTCTTCCTAAGTCATTCCTGGAAGCAAATATTACTCTAGTACCAAAACCTGAGAAAGATCCAACTAAAAAAGAGAACTACAGGCCAGTCTCCCTAATGAACATAGATGAAAAAATTCTCAATAAAATATTGGCTAACAGGATGCAGCAAATAATCAAGAAAATTATACACCATGGCCAAGTGGGATTCATCCCAGGAATACAGGGATGGTTCAACATATGTAAATCAAAAAATGTAATCCACTATGTCAGCAGAGCCAAAAATAAGAACCACATGATCATTTCTATAGATGCAGAAAAAGCTTTTGATAAGGTCCAGCACTCATTCATGATAAGAACATTACAGAGAATTGGAATAGATGGTCTTTACCTCAATATGGTAAAGGCCATGTATGACAAACCAACAGTCAACATCATATTAAATGGCCAAAAACTGAAAGCCTTTACCTTGAAATCAGGCACAAGACAAGGATTTCCCTTATCACCACTCATATTCAACATAGTACTGAAAATACTAGCCAGAGCAATTAGACAAGAGAGAGAAATCAAAGGAGTAAAGATAGGAAAAGAGGAATTTAAATTATTATTATTTGCAGATGACATGATACTCTACATAGAAGACCCCCAAAACTCCATTGAAAGACTCCTAGATAAAATAAATAAATTCAGCAATATAGCTGGATACAAAGTTAATATCAAAAATCAATAGCATTCCTATACACTAAAAACAAAATCACTGAGAGAGAAATAAGAGAAGCCACACCCTTCACATTAGCATCCAAAAAAAATGAAATGCTTAGCAATTAATCTAATGAAAGAAATATAAGAGCTATACAGGGAAAATTATAATACCCTGAAAAAGAAATCGAAGAGGACCTCAGAAAATGGAAAGACATCCCTTGTTCATGGATAGGAAGAATCAATATTGTGAAAATAGCCATTCTCCCAAAATTGTTATACAGATTCAATGCAATCTCAATCAATGTACCACTAACATACCTCATAGATCTAGAGAAATCACTCCTAAAATTCATCTGGAACCAGAAGAGACCTAGAATAGCAAAGGCAATTCTAAGCAGCAAAGGCAAGGCAGGAGGCATCACAATCCCTGACTTGAAGTTATACTACAAAGCTACTATAATAAAATCAACATGGTACTGGAATAAAAACAGATCTGAAAATCAACAGAATAGATTAGAAGATACAACCATAACTACAAACATGTTCAACCACCTTATCTTTGGTAAAGGGGCCAAATGTGTTCACTGGAAGAACGATAGTCTCTTCAATAAATGGTGCTGGAAAAACTGGTCATTTATATGCCAAAAACTAAAACTAGACCCATGCCTACCACCATGTACTAAACTAAAATCTAAATGGATCAAAGATCTAAATATTAAAACAGAAACACTAAATCTTTTGGAAGACAAAGAAGGTAGAAATCTTGAAGACATAGGGGTAGGTAGAGAATTCATGAACAAGAATCAAACCACACAGGAAATACTTCCCAGAATCATTAACTGGGATCACATCTTATTAAAGAGTTTCTGCATGTTGAAAGAAATCTCCAGCATAGTGAAAAGAAAACCCACAAACTGGGAAAAAAATTTTAGTGATCTGTCCCTCAGATAGATGACTTCTGTCTAGAACTTACAAAGAATTTTAAAAAATCAAACCCCTGAAATTCAAAGACCCAATCCAAAAATGGGCATCCAAGATGCATACACAGTTCTCAAATGAAGAAATACAAATGGCAAATAAATACATGAAAAAATGTTCATCATCATTAGAGAAATGCAAATTTAAAACACACTGAGATTCCATCTCTCTCCAGAAAGAATGGCCAGGATCAAGAAAACTACCAACAACAAATGCTGGAGAGGCTGTGGGGAAAAAGGAACTCTGTTGCACTGTTGGTGGGAATGTAGACTGGTGCAACCACTGTGGAGGTCAGTCTGGAGATTCCTCAAAAAGCTTGGACTGGAAGTCCCATTTGACCCAGATATTCCACTCCTAGGCATATTCCCAGAAGAACTGAAAACATCATACCACAGTGATATATATGCACCCATGTTTATAGCAGCACAATTTGTAATATCCAGATCTTGGAACCAACCTAAGTGTCCATCAACTGAGGAATGGATAAAAAAAAATTGTGGTATTTTTATACAATGGAGTACTACTCTGCTATAAAGAGTGATCATATGGATATATTTATAAATAAATGGATGAAA
The DNA here is from genome assembly GCA_004027455.1 of Hydrochoerus hydrochaeris. NCBI lineage: Eukaryota > Metazoa > Chordata > Mammalia > Rodentia > Hydrochaeridae > Hydrochoerus > Hydrochoerus hydrochaeris. The sequence goes on from PVLA01001176.1 coordinate 92,284, forward strand.
CTTCAGTCCATACTCATAAGCAAAATAAATCAAACTCACATATATAAATACTGTATAGTCTCCCTAGTGTAAGAAATGGTAAGAGTACATAAAATTTTATGGTAATCATGATTCCCCATTACATTGTTTTGAAGCCTTATAAAGTTTTCTTTCATTATTTGGAATGGTTTTATTCTGTTTTGTTTGATTTTATTATGTGTGATGGTATGAACAGCTATTTTGAAGGAAATAAGACAATATGGCAGCCATTGCTGATTTAGTATCATCTTGCTTTGAAGTCCTACCATGCTTTTGTTCTTCTCTTACAATTGGTTCTATCATGTTGTGTCTTATTGGATTTTAATATGTATGATAGTATAAACAAATTTTTATGGAAAATGAGATATTATAGTAGCCATTGTTCATTTTCTGTTACTTGGTTCAGAATGCCTTGTACAACTTTCATTCTCTTGAATGGTTTTATACAATTTTGTTATGTTTGATATTATTGTGTGTGAAGCTAAGCTCAACTATTTCAAAGAAAGAGACATTATGATAGATACTGTTAATATCCAATTGTCTTGTTGTGAAGTGCTGTGTTGCTTACATTGTTCTGATCTGCTTTGTTCTGTCTTCCTTTGTTTTATTCTCCTTAAAATAAAATTTAAAAAAAAACTAAACCTGGAGATTCTGTTACAGGCAGGTGAGCTAGTTAGAAATGTTACAGGCAGTCAGACAGGGCTAGACCCCCAAGGAGGCCAGCACAGAGGACCAAATATTTGTGACATTAGAGTAGACACATACCTCTTGCTGTGGGCCAGATTTCAAGACAGAAGGCAAAAACAAATGTAACATATCCTAAGTATAAACATTAGGGATTAGGTATGGCTCACCTTGTGAAGCCAGGAGTCACCATCCCAACCCCTTATGGGAAGAGTGACTGATCTGTAAGAATGCTCACTTGCTACATGACTCATGACTCACTTCCCCATTTGTCCCTGATTTGGTCAATTCTACCTGAACAATTAATCGGATTAATTGATCATAGTTCTGTCCCATCTCATGCCTGTCTGCCTTGCAACTTCCCAGTTTTCCTCACGTTAGGCCCACCTCACCTCATGATTTTACTCTATTAAAAAAATCCTTAGAAAATACAGAATCTTTGGCAACCCACTCAGGACCCCTTCTAAGTCTCAGACAGAAGCTTTCTTTCTCTCAGTAAGTTTTCTCCTCTTAACCTCCATTGTTCCTAAAATTCATTCTTTGATTTTAGAGAACATGAACTTCTACTGGACTTATAGTAAGTTGGGAATTTCATTCCCCTATATCAGTTCCATTCCACCCAGCTATTCGTATTTTTGGTATCTTCACAGAAGCATTAAAAGTATGCACACCCATGTTTGTAAGTAAATCTTGGAAACAGCTCAAATGACAATCAGCTGATGAATAGATAAAGATGATGTGGTGGTTTTATACAATAGAGTACTACTCAGCCATAAAGAATGATAAATTTGATACATTCCCAGGTAAATAGATGCACCTTGAGCTCACACAGTTAAAAGAAATAAATCTGTAAGTACTGCATTATTTTACAACAGCAAACAGAAACACTGAAAATCAGCAAGGATTTGGAAGCAAGTTTGTTTAGGTCAACAGCCACTGAACTCTAAAAAATATCAGGCCCTGATCTTTGAAAGTTTGGGGGCTTACATGAGATAAGCAAGAAGGAAGTACAGAGACAGAATGGCTTGTCAATTGGGGATTAGTTCGTACAATGTACATCACAGTAACCAGCCATTGCTGGGAAACAGAAGTGACAAGAACTATAACAGGAACAGAAGTAAACTGGAGGTTACCAGGGCAACAAACCAGGGCCATTTTTGGCCACAGTTTCTCTGGTGTGAGAAACTGAAAGTATAAATAAGAACCAAAAAGTATAACAGATATTGTGAAATAGGAAGAAAATGTTCAAATGTGAAGGGAACCTAGAGAGAGAAAGGAGGGGAAAGGAAGGAAGGGAAAAGAAAAGATAACAAGAAAAGAAAGAAAAAATGGAAGTAAAGCTTTTGTAAATAAAGAAGAGGGGCCCAAGGGAGGGGAGGAGAATAGGGGGAAAAAAGAATCAAGTAATATCATGTACACATACAAATTCCCTATGATAAATGTGATCATTATACACACCTAAAATGTACCAATAAATTTAGTTTAAACTTTAAAGTTTATCATGTACACATACAAATTCCCTATGATAAATTTGATTGTTATATACACCTAAAATGTACCAATAGATTTAGTTAACTTTAAAAAAGACATATTATTCCTTACAATGAATTCCCTGAAATGAATATGATCATTGTGTATACATAAAATGTATCAGTAACTTAATTAATTTTTTTAAAAAGGTATAAATAGAGTGCCAGAGGGGTGCATTATTCTCTAGAACTGGGGATATTTATGTTTTTCTTTAGAGGATGGAAATATATGGAGTTTATAGGTCTATAGGAAGTTCTTGGGTCTCGGTTTATGTGAAAAACATGGTCCACTCACAGAAAGATCATAGCCCATTTTACAGGTGAAAAGCATGAGCCCAGTTTTGTTTTTTGTTGCTATCGTTGTTTAAAATGGGTGGTCTGAAATATTTTGCCTAAAAACATTCTCTAAACTCTTTTTTTTCTTTTTTTTATCATTTAAAGAGAAACAAAAGCAAATAAAGGGTAGAGATAATACAGAATTTCAAAAAAAAAGATAAACAGTAAGAACTCACTAGTTGATAAATTACATATTGTCCTCTTAGAAATAGTTGTTCAAGTTACAAAATTAAAGCATACAAAGTAGGTATTCAAACAGGGAGACTGTAAACAGCTACGCATGAATGAGTCTCTACATGTATTTCTATCCTTTCTGTATTAGAGGGAAAACAAAACATAACAAGACAAAACAAAACAAATTCCTATAAAAACATGAAACCAAAAAGTCATATAAAACTACAGTACATGCCCATCAATTGCAGAGTGGATGAAAAAGATGTGGAATTTTTATACAATGGAATATTACTCAGCTATAAAAAGGATGATCTTGAGGCCTTCATAGGTAAATGGAGACAACTTGAGACTATCTTCATTAGTGAAATAAATAAGAATCACATTTATAAATATCATATTGTATCTCTAGTGTAAAAAGTAAATAAGAACTACAAGTGTAATAAAACCAAAATGTGTAATTGCTATTGTAAAAAAGAGAGAAAAGAAAGTGTTCTAAGGGATATAACTGCATAAATGTTTGAATGTGTAAAATAGATGACCATATTGCTGAATCTTTGTTGGATCTTTGAGCAGAACTGTTCATAATCTGACTGTTTGAATGTTTACTATGTACCCTTTAACTTTGTAACTTGAACAACTACATCCAGGATGACAGTATGTAATTTATAAACTATTGATTTCTTAGTAGGGCTTTTTATCATTTTCCTTTTTTTTTCTTTCTTTTCTTTCTTTCTTTTAGAATTCTCTATTGTTGCTACCCTTTTTTCTGTTTTGCTTTTTTTTCTTCTCTTTAAATAAAATTTTTAAAATGTATAATTGTTATTGTAAAAAAAGAGGAAATAGGAAGTGCTATAAAAGATATAGCTGCATGTATGTTTAGGCGTGTGGGATTGATAACCATATTTCCAGGTTCTTGTTGGATTGTTGAACATATCTGTTTGCACTCTCACTGCTTGAGTGTTCACTTTGTGTGCTTTAATTTTGTAACTTGAAAAACTATTTCTAAAAGAACAATATGTAATTTATCAACTAGTGATTTCTTACTGTTTATCTTCTTTTCTTGAAATTCTGTAATATTTCTACCCTTTTTCTGTTTTTTCTCTTTAAATAAAAGAATAAAAAAAAGAAATATTATGGTAGCTAAACAAAAACAAAAACAAAACACAGTACAAGATGATCTACAATGATTGCTGTGTTGTTTCTTATTATCTTCAATACAATTGTCTGTTATCAGGCATAATTGACTATAGCAGTATAATTGAATACAGCAGTACATAACAATATTAGTAAAAATAAAACATTGTAGACAGTATAAAACTTCAAAGGCAGGTAATAATCAAACCAGAGTGGATATTCTAGTGAATCTTGTCATCTTAAGTGCAGTTGCCTATACTCTCAGACTTGATACTATCAATCATAACAGCTTTGAATAAAATCTATCAATACAAAGCAGTGATCTAACAAACCAGATTTGATTATGATCAATCATGGAAAAACAGTGAAGTTATATAGAGCTTAAGATTAAGTTAATAGGAAATTAAGGATGATTACTGTACTATACCCTGTTATTTGAGGGATAACTGTATGTGCCCTCAAATCTAGTACAAGTAGAATGACTGAAACAGAATATAATATATCTAAGCAGAGCGGTGTGAGTAATGTGGGTTTTAAATCCTGGTGCACTATTAACAATATAGTGTATCAAGGCCCTCTATGTTAGAGATTCTAGCCATCCTTCTCTGCCTCATTTCTGCTTTGCTATTTTTCTGCCTTTGTTTGTCTAGTTTTCTCCTTCATTCTACTGCCTACCCCACTCATTGAGGCCTTTCTGCCACTGTTCCTAAAATCCTGGTATTTTTTTCTCTCTCTAGAATGTCCTTCAGTATTCTCTGTAGGGTTGGACTGGTGGTCACAAACTCCCCCAGTTCCTCTTTGTCATGGAAGCATCTTGTTTCTCCATTAATTTCTAGTGACAGTTTTACAGGGTACATCATTCTAGGCTGGAGGTTATTTTCTTTCAGGGCTTGGAATACTTCACTTCAAGCTCTTCTTGATCTGATGGTCTGTGTCTAGAAGTCAGCTGTGATTCTGATGGGCTTACCTTTATAGGTAATCTGTTTCTTTTCTCTGATGGCTTTTAATATTCTGTTTTTATATTGAATTTCTGGCATCTTGATTATTATATGTCTGGGTGTAGATCTGTTTTGGTTGTATGTGGCTGGAGTTCTGTATGCTTCACATAACCGAATGCCATTTTCTTTTCCCATTCTTGAGGAGTTTTCCTTAATTATTTCCATGAATAGCCTTTGTAATTCACCTGTTTGTATTCCTGCTTCTTCATTCACATTTTTTATTCTTAAATTATAGATTCTCTTGTCATCTTCTAGCCTTTGTATTGCTACTGCCTGTTTCCTTATTATTTTTAAGAGATCTTTCATTTCATGATCACACATTGCAAACTTGTCTTCAAGTTTTGATAGTCTATCCTGAGTTTTTTTAAGGCATTTTGCCAGCTTTCAATGGAGCTTTTAATTTCCTGATAGTCTCTTTGAATCTGCTTCATGTATTCTATATTTTCTTTATATTCTTTATCGAATGTTTCTCTCCTTTTTTTGTGTCCCTCCCTTCTTCCATCTGTATCTTCCTGAGAGATGCTTAGCATTTCTTTCATTACTCTACTTATTTTCATGAGTAGAGTAATAAAATATTCATATCTTGCTTTACCTGATTTAATATTTCAGTTTTGATCTTGTCTACAAGGTCCCAAGGATATCTCTTAATGTCCATTGAAGCCATGTCTGATGTTGTGTGTTTGCCACCCTCAGTCTCCCTTGTTTTTCCCTCTCCTGGATCAGTGCTCTCAGGGTTTTTGGCTGGGGTCCTCCTCTTGCCTCTCTCTCCTGTCATGGTCCCAGCCTCCTCCACACAGGTGTACAGTGGAGTTCCCAGCCCCTTCCCTGTTGGCCACAGTTCCTCCAAAGCATGCTGGCAAGGGACCACCACCCTCTCCTGCCTGCTCTTGAGCTGTAAGCAGCAGCTATGTTTGCCTGCCCCTCCCCACCAAGCCAGCCAAATTTCAGGGGCTTTCAACAGGTTAGTGTGTGCTAGGCACAGGGTATCAATTTGGGACAGCTTATTGGGTCCTGGCTAGGGGTGCGACCCAGTCCAAGTCAATCCCATGAATCTGCTCTGGGGAAGGAGCAACCAATTGAAGTCACTGTCAATCCCAGTTCAGGCTCCTCCTGCCCAGTTCCAACATGTCACCCATTTGGTCACACCCTTCCTGAGGAGGGGTCTCATTCCCAGCACTGACCATAGATTAATGAAGGTCCCTTCGCTGGCTCCACTCTCCTTTGGGCTCACCAACCCCCGACTTCAGCGCTGCTGTGGCTCCTATGAGAGGCAGTGGGAATGAGTTTGGGCAGCTCTGTCGGCTGGCACGGAGTCAAGCTGGCACAGTTCAGGCCAGCACAAACTTGGCATGTTGCAGGGAAAACGCTGTGTCCCGTAATTTTTAGCTGTTCCAGTTGTAGTCCCAACATGTTTGATGAGGTTTTTTACATTTTAATTTCTTCCTGTGTCAAGAGGATCCATCTCCCTCTGTCTGGGTCTCTCCAGGGTGTTTTATTCTGGCATGAATTATTTCTCCCAGGAGGCTTTGTATTTTGTTGCTCACTGATCAGCCATCTTTAGCTCCTCCTCCTAAACTCTCTTAACATGTTTCTTTTTCTTAAAATCAGATTTCTGCCCTTTATCAACTAATGTAATTTATGCACTTGAATTATCTTCCATGGATTTTATGTGGGGTGGGCCTGAAAGAAAAGAAGTACAAAAAAACCTAGGGAATGATATGAATAGCCTTGATCCTACTGTCTCTTAAGCCCAAACCCCTCTTTACTATGATAGAGTTAATAAAGTCACTAAAGAAAAGATACAGGGTAAAAATTTGAAGACTTAAAATGGACTTTGGTGGGAGATTATCACAGAGATGGAGAAAAGGGAGCAGTGAGGCTGTGAGGAACAGCCAGGAAGGCAAGACAAAATCAAGGAAAGAGCCAGGTATGGTAGCACACAACTGTAATCCCAACACTCAGGTGGCTGAGGCAGGAGGATTGCCAGGAGTATGAGGCCAGTCTGGGCTACATAGTGAGTTCAAGGCCAGCCTGAACTACATAGTGAGATACCATCTCAAAAAACAAAAAAAGAGAGGGTAGTCTCATAGATAGGGTCTCATTAGGTAGCCCAGACTGGCCTCAGGCTCTTGGCAATCCTCCAGGCATGCACTGCCATGCCTAGCTTTTTCTTCTCTACTACTTTATTATTATATGGAGGTGACCATGGTAGTGTTACTGGGTTTTAGGGTGCTGGAGTCTCCCTTTAGAGGTGGTTTCTAGGTTTTTTCTGTCCTAAGTAAACAATTGGTCAAGTCCAAAATGTAGCAAAACTTTATTAAATGTAAGAAAAAGGCTCTGCAGAACAAGTTTTGGCCAAATATAAGTAGAAAAAGAAGTACATATTACAGCATGAGGCAGGTAACTGTGCAGAGAACACAGTGACAAAAACCACATGTAGACAAACTTATATGTATCACACACTCCTCAGGCTGACTTCAGGACCTACTGAAAACCTGCTCAAGTTCTCAGGAGAAGTCCACATGCAGGGCTTTGAGAACAGTTCTGCATATGTGTCCTTGGATCTTTTTTTTTTTAATCTTGTAATTAACAGCTCATACCTACTCCCTCAGCCAATTTTACCAGCCCTAATCTCTTGTCTCAATAAGTCTTCAAATAAATTTTAAGGAAAACACACAGTACTGACCCAAGTGTCAAATGACAACAAAACAGATGTGATTCACAATTTCCAAAATTTACTTTAGAGGCTAGACTTTGTCTGAGGCCGTAAATGGGAAGAAAACAGAAGAAAAGCACCTGAAGGTCTGGGGGTGCTGCTCAGTGTAATACTTGAGTGGACCCAGAAGGAAACCAGCTGTGTCATTACTGTGGGTGTATCTGAGGACAGGATAGGCAACCAGAGGAGGGACCAGAGGAGGCTGCTGCATGGAAGGTGATAAAAGGGTACTGAACCATGAGAAAGAATTCACTGAGTTTTGACCCAGGAGGAAGAAACAATGAATCTGGAAAACTCCATCACCACAAGTACTTTTCTGGTCATTTATGGAGAAATAGTGTCACCATGCTTTGGGGTATGGGAGTCTCCTTCCAGAAGTGGTTTCTAGGTTTTTCTGTCCCAAGCAAGCAATTGGTCAAGACAAGTGCAAATGATAGCAAATGTTTACATTTATTAAAGGTAGAAGAACAGGCTCTAGACAGCAAGTACGAGCCAAATAAAAGGAGGAAAAGAAGTGGGCTCTCCAGGAGGAGGTCAAAAGGGAACACAGTGGCAGAGGGCTCAATGGTGACTCTCCTTTTGTACCTTCTACTCCATGGGCTGATATCCAGTCTAGACTCTCCTATTGAAAACTTACTAGAGTTCTCATGAGGAACTTAAGATGGTGCTTTCTGATTGGGCTTTGGGAACTGTTCCATGCCCCAGCCAATCTGCTATGCCCTAATCTCCTGCCTCCTCAGACTGTGAGCTGGGGGTATATTTCAGTGGCAGAGTGTGTGCTCATTTTGCAAGAGTCCCTGTGTTCAATCCCTAGCACCATCAGAAAAGCTGCTTCCTAATTTCACAGGGAGGTCTCACCTAGGCTCTCTAACATATATTTTGCATTTCATCTGTTGCAATCATCTGTAAGGAAAACAAAACCAGTGCATCCTCATCTTGGTGATAAGAAACTGAGGCAAAATCATACTGTTAGAACAAGGCAGGGCTGATCTAAAATCCAATCTTCCATTTCCAAGTCAGATATTCCTCTTGTAGAATGGTTGATGCAAACAAGATATAGATACTTGTCCTCCCAGGCAAGCCCTTTCTTATCAAGCCTCTTTTGTGTTTTACAGTGCTGAAGATTGAACCCAGAGCCTCGTGCATGATGTAGGCCTTCCACCACTGAGCTGTGCCCCAGCCCCAAGCCACTTCAGGACAATCCCTTCCCCACTGTCTCTGGCAGCCATCCCCTCTGCATCTTCCCAGGGAGCTGCTGTTCTTTGGGGTGCTGCAGCTGGATGGTGCTGGGGAATGTACAGAAACATCCCAGCAACACTGCTCTACACTGAAAGGGAAAAGTGCTCTTTATTTACTGTGTGATTTTTCCCATTTGGATAATAACTGACTAAAGAATGACAGTACCTATTCTTCTCTTCCAACAAGTTCTCTGGCAAAAGCGACACTAGCCCCAGTGGGTTCCAAGCAGAGAAGAAGGAGAAAGAAGAGTAAGAGACGACACTTATAAGAACTGTTTGGAGGTAGAGCTATTATTGATAACTAAATTATTTAGAAATAGTATAGGCAGTTGAACAGGGCTGGGCCCTTCAGAGGTCAGTGCAGAAGGTGACTATGGATAGAGGTGCCTTGGAAGGTTAGGCTTCAGGACAAAGAGAAAGAACCACACCCATATACTTCCCTTAGGGATGAGCAACAGTGATTGGTATTCTAAACAGGCATCGTCACCTTGGTGGGGGACCTAAACCTCCCTACCCTGTTGCTTCCTGGAAAATCCCTGTTTTGTCCACATACACTGAAGGGTTTTGGCCTTAACATAAATTACTGTACAATTAGGGCAATGGTCTAACCTGGCGGAAGGCCAAATTGGGGATGTTTAACCTTACAGCCACTCCCCCCACCCCATTATAACTTTCTCTTTCCCTTCCCAGTGTACACAAAGAAAATTCCAATTAGCTCCTGGCATGTCATCAATGCCTGCCCTAAGCACCACATCTGGTCAAAGGTCACATATACCCCACACTCCCATATCTGGTCAGAGAAAAAAGCCAAACCGTTGCTGGATGTGGGCTCCTCTCCATGTCCTTTAAATAAAAAAGCCACTTTTACTTTTTCTTATATACTGCTCCTTTATTGTTTCAGCAAACTCTTAACATTTTGGTGCCTTGAGACTCAGATGGCAGAGCACATTGGCTCCTGGGAGTCACCCCCAGTTTGAGCTCCCCTGCCTCCAAACCACCTTTCCTTCCTCCAGGACCTGTTTATTTGTTACAGCTAATCTGCATGCCACACCAACCCTCCTCATTCATCACAGGTGAGCTGCTGTCCAGGGTTTTCTGTTTCTGTTCCTAAAATTCACAAGCTTGCATCCGAAAACCTGTCTGTTGCTGACCCTGGACAGAGATAGCAGTTTTCAGGTTCCTTGGGCAGGACAGCCTGAGGGAAAACTGTTACCCTCTTGTTCTCTGGGACCCTGCTCCACACTCATGGGTGACAGCTGATGAGAATGGGTGTTGGGAACTTCTGTGTCATACTTTTAAAACAAGTGATGACTTCTTTTGACATGTATGATCCAGGACAGCTTCCACGTTCCTTGGGGGTGAGCTAAAGCTCTTACATTCCGAGGCAAAGTTGTTCTCTCAGCTCACTTATAGTTCAGTTATGGGGACCATTTTCTGTCTCCCATAAAACACACCTCTGGGGTGCCTGGTTCATAACCTTGGTGCTCTCAGCCTCAAGAAGGCTATAAAAACCAAAAAGCTGATCTTTTATTTGTATTTTTGTCACAACAGCAGCAAGCTGGCAGAAACTCATTACTTTCAGGCCTTTCTCACTTAGAGGACATGTTCTCTCACTCATTCTCTCCTTTCCTCACCCCCAGCAGTCTCTAACTATTCCTTTACTTCCTCTCCCCAATCTCGGACTCCTCAACCCAAGCATTTACCCCATCAGACGGTCCCTCTTCTTACTTGTCCCTGCTCCTATGTTGCCATCTTCCCCATCAGCTCACCATAGTTGGCTGCATACATTTCAGCCACGTAGCAGGCCATATGGTTTTTGACCACCATCTTGCAATCCCATACCACATGACTTTCAGGAGCAATCTTGCTGCAGCTCACATGGACAACAGCCACCATCTTGCAGTCCTCTGCAATATGACAGTGCACTGCCATCTTGTAACAGATCACAAGGTAAATGGCTGCCATCTTGCGGTCCCTCATCCTGGGATCAATAGCAGCCATCTTGTTGCAGGTCACATGATGACAAGTTGCCATCTTGTGTTCCCTCATCATGTAACTGGCAGCAGCCATCTTGTTGCAGGTCTCATGGTAACCAGTCATTATCTTGTGCTTCCCTGTTACATGGTGATGAGCGGTCATCTTGTGGTTCATCACTCAGTAACTGTCCACAAATGCCTGGGTGCTTGGCTGCTCAGTGGTTATATACACCTCCCACTGCACAGCCTTCTTGGCTTCAATCCCTATTCCCCTTTCAGGAATAGGCTGGTCCCAAGGGACTAGTTCATATTCATGTTCCTTTTTCCCCTTGCCAACCTATCTCAGAATAACCATTAATTAGGTTCCTTTTCTGCTATTCTTATTTCAAGAGATCTCTATTAACTAACCTACAAAAAGGTTCACACTAGTCTATTTATTATAGTTCAAATTGACCAAATATATTTGAGTGCACTCTGATTTTGTAAGATGTTTTTCAATCTATATATCTATTGTCAGTTTGTCCAGCCTGTTTATACTGAACAGATCATCTGTCCATGTTTGTCCATTTGTCTGCTCTGTAAACAGCTGTTCCTTTTTGAGTTCAACAATCTTTTTCCCTTTTTCTTTTGCATTTTCAGATCATTTAATCAAGGTTTATCTGGAGTATAGATTTAGAAAGTGTGCTTCTACCTAGATTGCCAGCTGGTCAAAATGATGCTAAAACTGGTTAAATAAAATCCCTTGGGGTGAGGAGAGATTAGACAAGACTTCAACTGATAAATAAGAAAGTGGCCACCTGGTAACTATAACCAGCTCTTATTCACTAATCAGAAGCCCCAGTAATCTCCATAGCTTTATGAGAGACACCCCAACTAAAGTTCATATGTCTAAGACAATTCATTATTGCTGATCTTATGGTATATTCATGCCTTCAAATGTAAAATTGGGATTGTTTATGATGATAAACACTTTCTTTCAGATCCAGACATTTGTCTTTTTCTTGTGCTCCAGCCAGGAGATTCAAGTCAAACCAACATGAGATCACTAATCAAATGATAATTTTTAAATAAAAATGTATGCAATATATATGTTGTATATGCGCCACTATCCTTAGAGATGCTTAAACATTGAGCAATCCAAACAATGTCACAAATGTCACAAAGACATCCTATTAAAGGACATATGTTACCAAATGTCACCTCAAATGTTAAAACACCCATGGTTAAAAGAAAATAACAGTTCTATTTAATGTTCTGTGTTAAGCTTACTGCCTCTACTACATTGTACTGTTATCAACCTTTTCTTCTGGATTTTCAACAACTAAAATTTAGAAATAATTATAAATTCCTTTCAATTTCCTTTTACTGGGATCCACCAGATCTTTTTTTAAAAAAAGTTATATGATGCATATTGAGGCCATGATTAACTATACTCAACTGGCCTTAAATGACACCACGCTGATTTCTCTCCTAAATAAAAAAGGTAAAGTTAATAAAAATAGGCCATCCTCCAAAATCAGATGGGATTAGACATTCTAACAGCACAGGAGATACTTATGCAATTGTAAGTGTGTGTATGACAAATGAATGACATGTCAGTTTCTGGACCTTATCCTTATCCTCTTTGTGGGAAGCCATTATCAGAACAGTACTAATAAATATCCTGTTGATTCTATTATTTGGCCGCTGCATACTTAATTGATTCTTTGCCTTGTCTCCTCTAGACTTAAAGCTGTACTCCTACCCAAGATGAAAATGCCTGCTATTTACTGAGGGCCACTAGATAAAAGCTCTGCAGAGTATCCCTGACTGCCATTCAACAACTTCAACCCATTCAGCCTGAAGAACCCAGATCAGTCATCACCCATTACCCCTTATGGCAGTTTGTGTTACTTCCTCAGAGGGAAAAACAGTACAGGCAGCTAAGTCAGTTAAAAATATTATAGGCAGTTAGACAGGGCTAAGGCCTCAAAGGAGCCAGCACAGAGGACCAGATGTCTTATGGCTTGGAAGAGACAGATACCTCCTGCTGTGGGCCAGATCCCAAGACAAAAGGCTAAATTGACCCTCAAACCCCACAGGGAAACCTTCTTAATATGGTTTTTCATGTTTTCAACAACAGAGATAAAAATCAAAAGGAGAAAAAAATAACAATCTGATCTTTTAGCAGTAGCACTTGGGTCTCTAAGACAGGTAAACTGAGACAAAGCAGAGCTGCCCAAGCTCCTCCCAGACCATGCTTCAAGTGCGACAAGGAAAAACACTAGGTGAGAGAATGCCCCCTTTGCAATCTCAAGGGCCATTGGAAGAGTGACTGTCTTAGCCACCAGAGAGCAGGTAAGCCATCCTCTAACTCTTTGCCCTCACAGGAGATCTCATCACCACTGCATTCATCACTGACTGATCTACTTGGACTTGTTGCTGAAGATTGATGGGGTCAGGGCCCACAGTCCCCATTAAAGTATCCTTCTCAGAGCCCCAAGTCTCACTGGAGGTCTCAGATAAGACATTCTCTGTACTTGTAGACATGGAGACTATGTATAGTGTTCTTCCTGAGTTTTCAGGCCATTATATTAAACCCTCAGTCTCTGTAGTGGGTGTTGACAGTCAACCTACACAACTTCTTCAAACAGGGCCCATTCCACGCAGGCTCCAAACTCTCTTCTTCACCCATAGCTTTCTAATAATTCCAACATGTCCCACACCCCTTTTAGGTAGGGATCTTCTTCAAAACTTAAATTCTCCTTTACCTTCTCCCTCCCCCATAGCTTTCACCCTCCAAACACCCTCACAGTGTGCTGCGAAGTCATCCCCTCCTCTCCCTTCTTCTCTGGTCAATCCCATAGTTTGGGATACCTCCAACCCCACCCGCACTACCCATGCCATCCCTGTTTTAATTCACTCAGGGACCCTTCACTTTTTCCTTGCATTCCCCAATATCCTATAGCTCCCAAACATTTAAGGGGACTTAAACCTATAATCAAGCATCTTTTAGACAATGGTTTTCTTAAACCTACCCATTCACCCTACAATACTCCCATTCTCCTGATACTCAAGCCTAATGTATCCTATCATCTGATATAAGACCTTAGGGTAATCAATGATGCTGTTGCCCCAATTCACACAGTGGTGCCAAACCCTTGTACTATGTTCCCTCATGCCCCTCCCTTCGCCACTCATTTCATAGTCCTAGACCTTAAAGATGCCTTTTTTACCATCCCTCCCCTACACCCTGATTGTCAGGATTCTTTGTGTTTGTGTAGACTGACCCAGATGCTCTCAGGCCTCAACAACTTACACCTGTCATCTCTATATTAGACCCTCTCCTCAGGGCCTCATACTACCCCCTTCCCTTCCTACTCATCAATTTCATGAACACACCCTGGTCAGGACTGGCAGCTAGATTTTACACACATGCCCTGCCACAAAACTCTCAAATATCTTCTCACCTTTGTACTTTTTCAGGATGGATAAAATCCTTTCCCACAACAGGGAGATGTAGTTAACTAAAGTTCTGTTACAAAAAATCATCCCAAAATTATCCAGTCAGATAATGGTCTAGCCTTTATTTCTCAGATCCCTCAACAGGACTACAACTAAAATGGAGTGGCCCCTACCTGGTCTTCCTTGGAACTTCAACAGTGGTCGGGGTTGCTGGACTGCCATCCTGGTTCCACATCACTCAAGCTAAGTGGTGCCCTCCTAACCCTGACTCCCCTGACTGTAAACACACCGAGTGCTCATTTCATCTCCTGTCTCCCATCTCCAGCTCACCAAGGCCCCACAGCCACAATTTTCAGGCCAGGTCATGTTTTTTTATCCTTTTTGTTTCCTGATCCCTTACCTTCTATTAGTTAGTTTTCTCACTACAACTATCTTAGTTCTCTCTGCCCTCAGCTGTTTAGTTAAACATGAGACCCCTGTGGGTCTGGGCTCCCGTTTCATTTATAGTGACGCAGCCACAGCCCTCCCCAACCCTAGTCTATAATTTCCCAAAAATGATTCAACTGTCAGGCCTTACATTTCTCACGCTTCCCATTCTCTCCAGCTCAACCCCTGAACCAAGGACAAGTCCTACCTACACTTTTACCTTTTCAATGGGGGAATGATCACCTCTCGTAACTCCACCCTTCCCAACTCCACACTTATTTTTCATATTCTTCCTCACCATGGCCCTGATGGAATGACACATTTGGATCAAGGGCACTTTTCTTTCTACCATTCCTTGGTCCTTTAATTTTGATAGTGACCCGCCTCCTCATAGCACCTTGTCTTTTTATTTCTCCAATCTAGGATGTAAGCATTCACCAGCAAAAAAACTCCTTGTCCAGACTGAAATACCTGGTACCAGCTTCTACTTGGGCATCAACTGTCATCCCATCAACCCCCTAGACTCCAACACGCCGCCACTGTCCAGCAGGAAATAAGAGACTGTCTTCACCCTTTTCCTAACAATACAAAAATGGGAATGAAATGTTTTTGCCTTAGTATAAATTGCTGTACAATTATGGTGGTGGTCTAATGTGGTGGAAGGCCAAAGCAGGAACACTTTACCACTTCCTGCTTCTTTAGCCCTAATTGCAACTCCCCTTCCTGTTTGCACACACAGAGAATTCCAACTGGTTCCTCACATGTCATCATATCCACCTCATGAGCCATTTCCAATCATTTAACCCTCTTCCTCTCTGTACCTGGTCAAAGGAGACAGCCCAGCCGCCATGGGTTGTGTGCTCCTTTCCACGTCCTCAACTCAATAAACCTGTTCATTTTGTACTTTTTGCTTCTCTATTGCACCAGGATACTCTCACATACACCTGCTACAAGACCTGCTTCCCCATTTGATCTTCATTTAACCAATATCACCTAAGCAACTATATTTGTAATCTTATTGGTTCACCCTTTTGTCTCACCTCACACCCACCTGTGACTTCCCATTAGCCCAATGTTACCTAAGTGACTCTACTTGAAATTTTATTAGCTGACTATACTTTTCTTCCACTTTGAACCCACCTCACCTCCTGGCTTCACTCCATAAAACCCTCTTGAGAAGGGGGAGTGAGGGGAGGGGGAACAGGCAACCCATTTTCTGAGTCCCCTTCTGGGCCTCTTAGAAGCTCTTTCTTTCAATAAGTTCTTCCTACTCTTAATCTCTGTTGTTCCTAGAATTCATTCCTTGATTTTAGAGAACACATACTCCGCGTTTTGGACATCTAAATGTTCCCTTACATTATTTGGGTGATTGTCAGTCACATAGCATACGCCTTATATCAGAGACAGCTGGCTACACTTTGACTCTGCAAACACCGGCCACAGCTAATGAGATGCAGATGAGATGGGAAATGAAGCGCACTTTAAAAACCTTTTCCTTGCCTTTTTTCTGCAATTTCATTGAGTATGAAAATTTAGGGGAAACCTTCAGAGTTGAGAAGGAAGATACCAGAATACAAAATAACTTCATTCACACTGGCAGATTTTTGCTGTTAAACAAAATGTGTGAGTCTGATTGAATGGGGCAGCCTGGTCAGACTGGGTGGATTGTGCTAAAGAAAATATTATATATCAGTTCCCTTTTGCTTTGGGCAGAAAGCATGTGTGAGCAAGACACACATTAATGGCTTTGTATTTGCATAGTTTCCCTCAGAGCTTTTGCTGTCCCAGCTAATTGCTTTAGAATCAGCTACATCTTCTGAGTTTTAATGCTTTTTTTTTTTTTTTTTTTTTTGTGATTCCCAGGGCCTCATGCAACATACCCAGATGTCCTTGTTACTGGATAGGGGTCCTCTATCTTCCCTGGTCCTTGGTGTCCTGAAAAAAGAATTGGACAAGGCACACAGAATAGGCAGTGAGGGTGTACATTTATTGAAGGTGGAAAAGACTGGGCTGTCTGTAGTATCGGAGATATTTGGGTTGGTCTCCTCAGGCAAAGAAGGAACTGAGACATGTGTCCTATTCATATAGGGAAAAGAAACTTCCAATCTGCTAGATGTCGGGTACAAGTTCCTGTTCTCTAAAGTCAAAGAATGAATTTTAGGAACAACAGAAGAATTAACAGAAGGTTAAGAGAAGAATATATTTATTGAGAGAAAGAAAGCTTCTGTCTGAAGAGACACAGAAGGGTCCGGAGTGGATTGCTGAGGACCTTATCTTCTCTAGGGATTTTTATAGAGCAGAACCACAAAGTGAGCAGGTCCCAGGTGGGGAAAAATGGGAACTCACAAGGTGGGCAAGAGGTGGGACAGAACTGTGGTAAGCCAATAAGATTGCCAGTGCAATTGCTCAGGTAAAATTGATTAAGTCAGGAGTAAATTGGGAAGAGAGTCACCTAGCAAACAGGCATGAACACCAAACAGGGCTTTGCCTGTAGGGGGTTGGTTTAGTGGTTCTTTCCGACTTCCTCAAAGTGATGGATACTTATTTAGATTATTAGTCCCTGATGTTTATCCTTAGGGTGTGGGTTTATTTCTTGTTGCTTGAGGTCTGGCCCCCAAGGGGTGGCGTTTGCTTCCTCCACAGTTGCAAGGTATCTGGTTTTCTGCAGTGGCTCCTTTGAGCACCCAGTCCTATCTGACTGCCTATATAACATTCTAACTTAGCTTACACTATCTTATGTTTCTTACACTGTCAAAAACTCCTTTGAACTGGGTGTAATGGTGCATACCTGTGGTCCCAGCACTTGGGAGGCTGACACAACAACAACCACCTCATGTGACCTCATACAAGCTGTAAACTGTCCTACTGAAAAATTCACTTGACATCTCAGCAGATGTAAATGAAGGATCAGAAACAAACATATTTTAAAAAAAAATTTTTTTTTTTTTTTTTTTTTGGTTCCAGGTCGAACTCATGACTTTGTGTTTGCCTAGCAGGCACTTATACCACTGAGCTAAGCCCCTGGCCCTTTTAAAAACCTTTTTTTTTTTTTTTTTTTTTTGTACCAGGGATCAAACTCACAACTGTGGACTTGCAAGGCAGGCGCTTATGCCACTGAGCTAAATCCCCAGCTGTAAAAATCTTTTTGAGACAGGATTTCACTGTGTAGTTCAGGGTAGCCTTGAGCTCATTTTGCAGCCCAAGCTGGCCTTGAATTTGCAGTGATCCTCCTGCCTCCACCTCCTGAGTGCTGGGATGACTGGTATGTACCCTACATCCAGCTAGAAACAGCATCCTTTGGTTGTGCCGACATGCAAATAAATGATTGAGAATAGCATCTTGTGACTGGCCCTGCAAAGAACCTTAGATTCAAATGACAGATTAAGACTGTCACCTTCTGATTGTTTCCGTGAATGGTGCTCAAGAACCATAAGCCTGGAGTCATTTTGGGTCTGTGTTTTGCACATGTCCTCTTTTTGGGAAACCTCATTCAACCTGGTAAATTGGGCTTCTCTGATCTTTGCCACATTCCACCTACTCAGGGTCTGGTTCAGCCCAGCCCTTTCTCCTACCTTAGTGCTACCCCTTTCCCTTGAGACAAGGTCTGGGCTAAATGACTCAGGTTGGATTTGAATTTGAGATCCTCCTACCTCAGCCTCCCAAGTACATGGGATTACAGTCATGTGTCTTCTGATCAAATCAAAATTCTCCATCCAAATCATGCACCAGGCCACCTATATAAAATTTTGGAACATGAGCTGTAAGAAACAGAATTCATAGGTTTTTCCTGGTGACACATACAATATACTATCAAGAAGAAGGTCATAACCCAGAAAGCGCTTTTAATTGCAAAAAACTGCTGGCTTCGCGTGGAACGGTGGTGTGGGCCTGTCATCCCAGCTGCTCGGGAGGCAGATGCAGAAGGATTGCAAATTCGATCTCTCCTGGGCAATGCAGGGAGACTCTGCCTCAAGAATTCACATGTGTGGAGGGCATAGATTCAGCACTCCAGGATTCAAACTCCAGTACTGGAGGAGGCCTCCAAGTCCTCATCCTCACTGGAACTGAGGCAGGATGGGAGAAATAAGATGTGTAGAAAGGAGATGAAAGAAAATTGTAATTTCAAAACAGTGAATCCAGGATACAAACCTACCTAAGGTTTTCCACATCTGTACAACAGAGGCTTGCTTATGCTTCTTAGGCCCACTCCTTCCCAAGTCCCTGAAAGATACTATAAATCTATAAATTACCTTGGTGGATAAGGCAAGGGACAGAAGTCTGACTGTAAAACAGAAAAACAGAGTCAAAGCTTTCAAACAATATTTTTAGGCAAAACATCTTAGATCACTCATCTTCAAGTTAAAAATAAACAAATAAAAAGCAATTGGTGTCTTGGTTACTTTTCTCTCATTTTTGAGACAAAATATCTGATGCCCAAAGTGAAGTGAGGAAAGGTTCATATGTAGCTTACAGTTTGTGGAGGTTTCAGTCCATACTCAGCTGGCTCCAAGGCAGGATTGGGTGGCTGAGGGGAAGCTGTTCATGGTGGCTGCAAGCAACAAGAGTAAAAAGGGCAACAGGGAAAAGCATACCTATTTCCCTCCCTTACATTGTATGCCAGCTCCCCGCCCTGGGTGGGTGCAGTACTCACACCAATTCCATTGTCTAGCAATTCCAGTGCTAGACAATGAACCAGTCATGAACACTAGATTCAGCTGCTTCCATATTGCATGAGGCTTGGTGGAGAGGGGCATCTGAAGACAAACTATAACAGTTGTTGACTATCTCCTGTAAAAATGGGACATTATTTCCTCAGTAAAATAAACCATTATCTTTTTTGTTTGTTTCTTTGATTGCTATTTTGTTTCTTGAAGCAAGGTCTCCCTATGTAGTTCAGACTGGCTTTAAACTCACTATGTGACTCAGGCTAGTCTTGAACTCATGGCAATCCCCTGCTTTAGCCTCCTTAGTGCTATTTAACCTGTGGATTGACTATCACTTTTTTTGCATAAACCAGTAGTTCTCTTAACTTTTTCCCTGTTTTCTATGCTTTTTTTTCCCTCCTTGCTTCAATTTAATTTCTTCTGACTTATACTTCTTATCCAGTTTTTTGCTTGCATTTTGTTTGTGTTTTGTTTTGAGACTGAATCTCACTATGTACCCTATCCTGGAGTCAAACTCACTTTGTAGCCCAGGCTGGCTGGAACTCTTGGAAATCCTCCTGTCACAGCCTCCCAAGTGATAGGATTACAGGTTTGAACCACCAAGCCCAACTCACTGATGACCCTTGAAATTTTTTTTTCTGTGGCAGCAGTCAGCAAAGCTACAACCTGCCCCATGGCTGAGGTGAGTCCTGGCTCTCCATCTCCATTTGGGAGCCCTCCTTAGACCCCAGCCGGTGACAGGATGAGCTTTGAACAAAGTTTTTTACCTTCACACCTCCCTAGCAGCACCTTCCTTTCAACAGAATCTGCAACTCTGTCCTTGAATTCCTGAAGGAATTGCAGAAGGATGTCCCTGACTATTCCAAGAGAGGATCCCGGTATCCACACTTGAAATTCTGGCTTGAAATCTTGGTCTGTTTCCACTTGTAGATTTGCTTTATTTCTGTGGCAGCACTGGCTGGAGCCCTCAGTATCCTCAGAGGCTGGGTCGGAGCTCCTGTTCCATGACTGAGAATGTCCAGGGCCGTTCTATGTAATTTTGGAGGGAAAGTCATTTCATAATTAAATTGTGATTAGGTCTTGCCCAAGGCCAGGTATTTGCTATGCAAGCTGGCTATGGTGTGCAGAAACATAACTCCTCAAGCCTCCAGTCAAAGGTGAGGCTTCAGTGATCCCAAGATGCTGTAATATGCCAGGCGAGATTATATAAGTTATGAGATATCCTGGTTCCTTGACAACGAAGGAGTAATAAAAAAAAAGGTTTCACCTGGGGAAAGAAAGGACAAACTTCTCATTAACCTGCCATCTCTCCCCACTGTCCTCATCACTGTAGGATCCTCCCTGGTGTAAAACCAGCACCACCCTCTGAGCCATCCCGTCATCCCTTCACCATCTCCTTCAATGCAAATGTGATCCATAAATACCAAGGTTCTGGCTGCCTCGTGCCTTTTTGTTTCTGTGAACAACAGGTCTTCCCAGACCCCTGTTGCATCACTATTTTGTCTCTTGCTGTCTTTGTGCCATGTGCCATGACACCTTGCAGGAGATTGGGGTCTACTCTGGGTTTCCTGGTATGATGATTTCTCCTCTTAGGTGCTTGTCTTAGTTATTGTCTTCATCATCAAGACACAATCCCAACACCCACAAGTTAAAGGAGGAAAAGTCTGTTTTGCTCACGGGTTATAGACGTTCTAGTCCATAATCAGCTGGCTCCAAAGTAGGGTGGCATCATAGAGGGTCCTCAAACAGCTCATGGCATGGCAGGCAGGAATTGCTCCAATGTTCAAGAGAGGACCACAGACATAAGTACACCTTTCCAGGGCACATTCACAGTGACTGCCAGCCAGTCTTCACCTCCAACATCACATTTAGATGTAAATTCATCAGTGGACTAATCCATTGATGAGCATAATCCAAGACAATGAGCACATGACACTTTGTGGAGACATCTAGATATAAACTGTTACAGTGGGGTTGGGGGTATCCCAGGAGCTGCAGGAAAGCCATCATGGTAAGGTGGAAGCCAAAAGGACTACAGTCCATAGATCTTTAGCTGGGAGTGGTGGCACATGCTTGTCATTCCAGCACTCAGGAGGCTGAAGCAGGAAGATTGCTATGAGTTCCAGGCCAGCCTGGACTACACAGCAAGACTCTGTCTCAAATTAATTAATTAATTAATTAAATCAGTAGATCTGAATTCCAAACTTGACTGGTTACTGACAATTTGTCTAACCTTCAACACTTAGTTGTAAGGGTCATTTCATAGCCATAATCATAGAACAGTAAAAAATAGCTAACAGATGAGCTTAATATATGCCAGGACCCATAGAAAACACCATACATATTTCAATTTGTATGTATGTAAAATAATGTTTGTGAAATATCTTAAATAATTCTCATTACCCTAATGAAGATTAAGGCATCAACTTTTATTCTCATAGTTTTTCTTTTCTCTTCACTTTTTTTTTAGAAAATACATTTATCTCTACTGAGTCTATAAAAGTGCTCAGAGAGGCTGGGCATGGTGGTACATACCTGTCCAGCACTTGAGAGGCTATAAGTTCAAGGCCAGCCTAGGCTACAAAGTGAGTTCAAGGCCAGCCTGAACCACATAGTGAAACCCTGTCTCAAAAAGACAAAAAAAAAAAAAAATTGCTCAGAGAATCTTAAAATCTTCAAAGATTTCATTTTAGGCAAGAGAATATAAAACATGGTTAATGTCATTCCTGGAAATGTCTCAAAATAGCAAAGATTTCCTCATCTAAATCAATGGCTCGCTTCTTATTGCAGATTTCCAGCAAACACAGATGAGTACAGCATCTTCAAGAGCTGGAATGTGGTTTGACCTATGACCGAATACAGTTCAATTTTATTTCACTTTTAAGAGAGAGAGAGATCATCAACTTGAAAACTTAGTGGAACAATCAGAACTGTAGCAAGCCAGATCAAGGAATATTGAATATTATCTCCAAAATTAAATGTGGTTTTGTTTTTCATTTGGCCAACAAATCGACATTGTTATGGTTCCGTGAAAGGAAGAAATAAAGTTAACCTTTGAAAATCAAACTGGCAAAGCCCATCAGTATGACGGTCAGCCCACTGAAAAAGTTACTAAGCTACACTAATTACTTTTTTAAATTAGTACTGATAACAGTGATTGGAAGATGCTGAGAAAGGTTAACATAAGGGTTACATCCAACACACTTATAACCAAAGACATGTTAGCAAGAGAAAAACACAGCAGATTTAACTGGCAAAATTAACACAACTTCAGAAACGCAGTCTCAAAGGCCCAGGAAGAACTGTCTACTGTGATAAAACTTCAGTTCAACGAAGAGAAGCAGCCATATAGAAACAGGATTAGACCAGACTCTGATCTCCTGGGAAGAGACTGACGGGGAACCTGCAGCCCTGTTTGTCCTGATTCCTCCTGATGTTTCTTTTTCTTTTTCTTTTTCTTTTTCTTTTTCTTTTTCTTTTTCTTTTTCTTTTTCTTTTTTTCTTTTTTTTTTTTTTTTTTTTTTTTTTTTTTTTTTTTTTTTTTTTTTTTTTTTTTTTTTTTTTGACTTTTTGAGAGACAAGGTCTCACTATGCAGTTCAGGCTGGCCCACTTTGTAGTCCAGGCTGGTGTCAAACTCGCAATGATCCTCCTCCCTCAGCCTCCCGAGTGCTGGGATTATAGGTGTGAGCACCACACCCAGCTTCTCCTGGCATTTCCGTGTAGCATTCCTTCCTCCTAGCAGGGGAAGGACACCCGCCATGCAAAGCTTGTAAAGGGAGGTAAGAGAATGTCAGACAGGGAACTCTTTTGGTTATGGTTTGCTTCAAGGAAGAGTTCTATTTTCTATGACCTGCTTTAGGGTATAGCAGAAGATCCCACCCCTACACAGCCAGTATACTTCAGTTTGTTAGTTGCCCAGGTAACAAATAGTTCCTGCTCCAGTTCTGATTGCTCTTGTCTCTTAGAAACAGCTGGCCATTGTGATGCATAGCCGGTCATTACCAGGCACATTGTAGTCATTATGAGGCACATTGTATAAACCATTCCCCAACTGACAAGCCATCCTGCCTCTGTGCTTCCTGCTTGCTTATCCCATAGAAGCCTTAGGCCATCAGAGCTCAGGGCCTGATATTTTGGGAATGATCCCCATCAGTGCCCACTGATGTAATTAAATCTGGCTCCAGATCCTAGGTGTCATTTCAGTGTTTCTGTTTGCCATAGCAAGGTGGGAGAGGTTATGCATTCTATGAATCACTTCAGGAGGAGAAAGAGGGCAGAAAACAAAAGGGCAGAAGTTCAGAAAGATCTTACTTCTGGGTGCTTCCAGTCTCCCTCAGTTCATTGGGTACCAAAATTTAAGATACTGCCTTTTTTTTCTTTTTCTTTTTCTTTTTCTTTTGAGGCAGGATCTCACTATGTAGTTCAGGGTGGTTTTGAACTCATTATGTAGCCTAGGCTGACCTTGAATTTGCAGTGATCCTCTAGCCTCAGCTTCCCGAGTGCTGGGATTACAGGCATTTGTCACCATAGTATTGTCTTCTAAACCAAGGACATGCAGCAAACAATATGCTTTTTTTTTCTTTGTACCAAGAATCAAACTCAGAGCCTTGTGCTTCTTAGGCAGGCACTGTGCTGCTGAGCTATATCCTCAGCTTCAACATACTTATCTAGAGGAAGAGGATATATTTTCCAGAAAAATCATTTTACCAATATGTTAAGGAATTTTTTTTTGTTTTTAGAGTCTTGCTGTGTAGTCTGGACTGACCCTGAACTCACTATCTAGCTCAAGACTGTTGTAATCTAACTCAAGTGCTGCCATTCTGTTCTGTATGCGCCACACCCTTTGACCCTAAAAAAAAAAAAAAGGATGTCCTGTTTCCTCAGGAATGCACAGGTGTGGCGCCCCCCACATCTTTGCGATTTTTCCCTTTATAAACCACCCCCAAATCTTAGCCTAGTCACATAGCAGTGTAAATTCCACCCTCACTCTGTGTCACTGGATACCAGCCTAAATAAAAAAGCACTCTCTTCTTTTCCCTCCAAGACGTCTTGGCCTTTTTACTCTTTTTGCCTTTTTACAATTTTCATTTTATTTTGGGGTGCAGCCTTTTGGGGTACAACATTTGGGGGCTGGTCTGGGATTAACCCCAAGGACACCCAAAAGGGCCTCCCTTTTTCTTTTCTCAAGTCATTTCATTGGGTTGGTACTCTGTAAGTATCTTTTTATGTATGCTTTTCCTTGGTTTGTTTGTATTTTGGTGTGCATTTGCATTTGGTAGAGGAGCCTGAGTCCTCTTTCTACACTGGAGCTGGACGCCCTCCGGGTTTGGGAGCATTTTGCCCATTGGTACGGTTGGGTATTGGTATTTACCTGTTCGTAATTTGTGAATCAGGAACTGCTTTTCCCTTGACTCCGTTCCAGATCTAAATGCTGCCTAAGAGGATTTCACTGGTATTTCCTTCTAGGATGCTTGAGAGTGGACGGAAGAGGGTGTGTGTGCATTGTTGGTGTTTTTGTGTCTTCTGTGTTGCCTTATTGTGTGTGTGTTTAACCAACCATTTTCTTACTAGTCACCATAGGACAAGGATCTTCATCTGTGCCTTTAACTTCTTTAACTCTAGTTCTTAATCGTTTTAAGGAATTTAAGCAAAGAGCCCAGGGATACGGAGAACCTGTTCATCCCGGGAGACTTCACGTGCTCGCTTCCTTGGAGTGGCCTTGCAGAGTCCCTGAATGGCCATCTGTCAGTAGCTTTGATATGGCTATCACGGAGGCAGTCGGGAGATACGTCTTCAGCCCTCCAACTCATCCTGACCAAATTGTCTATATACAGATTTGATCTTATTTTTGATTCTCCTCCCTGGTTAAGAAAGTTTGTTAAGGCTTCCAGGCAGCAGCCCAGTAACCCTCCATTGCTAGCACCGCTAAGAGAAAAACTGAAACCTAAACCACCTGCCCCACTGGTCCTACTGGAGAGAGATGTGGAGGAGCTGCTATTGCCCCCTTACCACCTGCTGGCTCCACCCACAGCACCACCAGCACCACCAGAAGAAGAGGAATCTCCTCATCATCCACCGAGCCCTATCTGGACCAGGAGCCAACCACACCCAGAGTCATCAGATTCCTCCTCCACTGCCTCCACTCCCACACTTTGCCCCTTGTGGGAGATGCCCAACTCTAAGCCCCCATTTGTGTTTATGTTTCTTTCTCTACTTCCTATGTATATAATTGGAAAGGGCAAAACCCACCATTCTCTAAGGACCCCCAAGATTTCATTTCTCTGTTAGAATCCATCTTCTCTATCCATTGTCCCACTTGGGATGATTGTCAGCAGATACTGCAGGTGTTATTCACCACCAAGGAGAGAGAGCATATTCAGGCATTGGGATGAAGGGCAGTGCTGGATCCAGATGGAAATTCATCCTCGGACCCAGATTGCCTGAACCAGAATTTCCCTTTATCTCATCCTGACTGGAACCTCAACACCACAGAAGGTAGGGAGGCTCTAGCCCAGTATCGCCAGTTGTTCCTTAGAGCCCTGAGAGGCACCGCCAAGAGGGCTCTACAAATCTGTAGACCCACAAACAAATCTGTCCAAGGTTTCAGAGGTAAGACAATTGGCTACTAAATCTCTATCGGGTTATCTAGAGCAGTTATTAGAGGCCTATTGTCTTTATACACCCATAGACCCGGTAGCACCTGAGAATGCAGGGGCATTAATGTCGGCTTTGTTACTCAATTGGCCCCAGATGTTAAAAAAAAAAAGTTACAGAAGCTTGAGGGATTTGAAGGGATGCCCCTTAGTCAGCTAGTAGAAATTGCTCATAAAGTATTTGACAATAAAGTATTTGACAATCGGGAGAGCTGGCAGGAGGTCAATGCTAAAAAGGTAACCAAGGTGCTGGAAATCTTAAGTGCAAGGGTTACACCTCCAGGTAGCAAAGACAAGAATGACAAAAGAGACAAGGCTAACCTGTTGCTTTTCTGGTAGACTCAGGAGCGGCTCATTCTGTTTTGACGCCATGGATTAGGGACTCTAACAAAAAAGAAACTGAAAGTATTAGGAGCCACTGGTACTGAAAAAGTCTATCCAAAACTGCAGGCCTGACTTGCCAGACCTAGGCAGAAGACTATCTCTCATGAGTTTCTCTGGGTGCCAGAAGTGTCCGGATCCACTTTTAGGTCAGGACCTTTTACACAAACTAAAGGTCCAACTTAGTTTTGAAGCAGTGGCTCTGACTGTGATGCTAGGCTCTGAAGCACCTGATGAAATCTATAGCACAAAGGTGTATGATTTCTATCCTGAGGGGGAAGGACACCTCCTGCTAGAAGAACCTAAGGTGTTAGGTGACAGATCCCTAACATTTGGGCAGAGGATAATCCCCCAGGCCTAGCAATACACCAGACTCCCTTAGTCATAGAGCTCCTCCCACAGGCAACCCTGATCCGGCTCAAGCAATAGCCTATAAGTCTGCAGGCACACCAAGGCATTGCTAAGCATATAGCAAGGCTAAAAGAATATAATATCTTAAAACCTTGAGTCTCTTCCTGGAACACTCTGTTACTACCTGTCCAAAAGCCTGGAACCCAAGATTACTGACCAGTGCAGGATCTCTGAGAGGTAAACAAGCCAGTCGTGACTCTCCACCCTACTGTGCCCAACCCCTATACATTGCTAAGCTCGCTGAGCCCAGACCAAACTTGGTACTCGGTACTGGACCTGAAGGATGCTCTCTTCACCCTGCCCATCGCTCCGGTAAGCCAACCAATTTTTGCCTTTAAATGGACTGATCCTGTGTCAGGAGTGTCTGAACAACTAACTTGGACACACCTACCTCAGGGATTCAAAAATGCACCCACCCTATTTGATGAGGCCCTGGCCAGAGATCTCATAAACTGCAGAGAGGAGTACCCCAATGTAACGCTGTTATAGTATGTTGATGACCTCCTGATAGCCACTGATTCTCATGAGAAGTATATAAGTGCCACAGAGGCCCTTTTGTGGACACTAAGTAAGCTAGGATATAAAGTTTCTGCTAAAAAGGCCCAGCTCTGTCAGCAGTGTGTAACCTAACTGGGGTACCAAATTCATGAAGGAAAAAGGACTCTGTCCTCTCAAAGAATACAGGCTATCTTACAGATACCTATTCCCAAGATGAAAAAAAAGATGTGAGAATTTTTGGGAGCTATGGGGTATTGCAGGCTTTGGATGATTAATTTTACAGAGGTGGCACAACCTCTCTATGATGCTTTAAAGGGAATTACACAAGACTCCCTAAAATGGACTGAGACTCAAGATCAGGCCTTCAGTCAGCTCAAGCAGGGCCTCACTGAAGCACCTGTACTGGCTTTACCTGACTTACACAAGCCCTTCTCTCTCTATGATGAAAAAAGGTACATAGCTAAATGGGTATTAACACAAAGCCTGGGAGGGACCCTGGCAATGGCCAGTGGCCTATCTATCCAAGAGATTGATAATGTGGCTGCTGGGTGGCCTCCTTGTCTGCAAATAGTAGCTGCAGTGACCTTATTGGTAAAGGAAGCTCAAAAGTTGACTTTTGGACAGAAGCTTACTGTTGTTTCCTCACACTTGCTGGAAACTCTAATCAAGGCCCCACCAAGCCAATGGCTGTCCAATGCCAGGATTATGCATTATCAGGCCCTACTCCTAGACCCTGCCTCCGTTGGTTACAAGACAACGGCAGCATTGAATCCTGTCACATTGCTGCCTGATGATGATCCTTCCGCGCCTCTCCACGACTGTTCTGAAGTAATTGTTCACCTCCAAAGTCTCTGACCAGATTTGACTGACAAGCCCTTGCCTGAGGCCCCCTCGTACTTCTCTGAAGGGAGTAACTATATCCATCAAGGTAAGAGAGTCACAGGCGCAGCAGTTACTACTGAATCCCAAGTTTTATGGGAACAAGCCCTGGAGCCAGGTACATCTGCTCAAAAGGCTGAGCTTATTGCTCTCACAGAGGCTCTCAAACTGGCAGAAGGGAAGTGGGTCAATATCTATACTGACAGCAGATATGCATTTGCAACAGCCCATGTCCATGGGACCATTTATCAAGAATGAGGCCTGTTGACCTCTGGGGGACAAAAGATCAAAAATGCCCCCCCCAGATACTTGATCTACTGGCCACCATCTGGATGCCAGAAAAGGTTATAATTATACATTGTAGGGCCCATCAAGCAGGAGATGATCCTGTTATAAGGGAAAACAACTTGGCAGATGCCACAGCCCAAAAGGCAGCTACAAAATCAGTGGGGACTAAGACGGCCCTGACATTATTGTTGATTCCTCCCACTTTATCGGAACCTGTGTATACTCAAAAGGACCTTCATCCATCTAGAAACCCAGCTCCAAGCCAAGCCTAATATCCCTGGAGGCTGGTATCAGCTGCTCCAACAAGCGAGTCCTAGTGCCAGAGGCACTCGGGAGGGAACTTATTCAGCAGGCTCATAGGTCAACTCATTTGGGAGGATCAAAACTGGCTGATCTCTTTCAGAACGATATTTTATTCCTCAACTGTCCAAGTTTGCCCAGTCTGCAAGCCTCAGATGCCCACAATGTCAACTTGTAAATCCGAAGCAACAACTGCCAATTGAGACAAAGCATTTTCAAGGAACCATGCCAGGAGAACATTGGGAAATAGACTTTTCTAAAATGGGAAAGCCGTGGCCACAAGGACATAAATATTTGTTAGTAATGGTAGACACTTTCACTGGCTGGGTAGAAGCATATCCTACCAAGTCAGAGTCAGCTCTCATAGTAGTAAAAAAAAAACTCTTATATGAGATTATACCCCAATTCAGCTTGCCTTTATCTATGGGGTCCGATAATGGCCCAACTTTCATAGCCCAAGTGACCCAAAATTAACTCAGGCTTTACAGATTGATAGGAAACTTCATTGCGCATACCGGCCTCAAAGCTCAGGACAAATAGAAAGGATGAATAAGACTTTAAAAATGGTAATAACTAAAATGGTCCTAGAAACTGGCGAAAACTGGGTGAGTCTCCTTCCTTTTGCCCCCTTGTGCGCGCGTTGTACTCCCTATGTTGCTGGAATTTCCCCTTTTGAGACACTATATGGGAGACCTCCACCCCTCATCCCTAAGATATCCAAGAAAAAGCTTGCTAGTCTTGCTAACCAGGACCTTATTAAGTCCCTCCAGGCAATTCAGCCCATCCTGACTTCAACTCACTGCTTATTCAGACAACAGCACCCAGCACCTGAGGCCTCTTTTAGGGACATCGAATGCTGCAGTCTGGCTTCCGAAGATCTGGGGTTGTTTTTCCTTTCTTTTTAAATTTTATTTTATTTTTAATGGCAGCTAAAGGTATTCAGATTACAGTTAAATTGTGGCCTTTTAAAAAGATATGTTCTTAGGTTATTTAGAACATGTAAGCCTTATATGTTTAATCAGATGAAATATGTATAAAATTAATGAGTTTTTCTGATTATAGATTCATCATGACTTTTCAGTACAATCAATTGTGATATTTACAGTATGTGCTAAAATTCAGAATTTTCCAAATACTGAAATTCTACCAGCATTCTTTGTTAAGCCGTACATGCAAAATTTAAAATTTTTATATTGTCACCTAAAATTTGCATGAAATATGTTTATTAAAGTATTTCAAATTTACAGTGAGGTGTAGCATTTTAAGGTAGTAAAAACACATGAAATGATTCAATATTTTAGACTACTGAAAGAAAATCACTTCAAGGATTTTATTAAAAGTTTTAATGTCTAAAAAGCGAGAGGAAGGAAATTGACTGGTAACAAGTAAAAAAAAAGAGGGGCAGAAAAAGTGGTTTTGTCTTCAAGTAAAGTGTCTGGCTGTGCCAGAATATAAAAAAAGATAGAAAAGCTCAACTTAAAGGTGTGTAGTAAGTTGTAAAAAGATTAAAGAGATGTAAATTTTATTTGTCTTGGTTTATAGTATCTGCCAGTAACAGGTTTGAAAATAAACAAATCTGTTCAGAATTTGACAGTATTAGATAAGCTTTGGTAGATTTATTTATAAGACTTGTGAACCTTTACAGCAAAATGTTTCCATTAAAATGAGATTATACTCTCAGTATTGTTCATACTCGCCTGAGAAGGAATTCTTGTTATGCTTGTAAATGTGTTACTTGAAATTGAGATGGCTAGATCAATAGGATTAAGTATATCTAGTTTCATAGTAGGAGACCAAAACTGTAGACACCTCACTACACTCATTAACCAAGACCTAGCTAGCCTTGGCAACGCTGCATCTAAATTAAAAGATTCTCTAAGCTCCTTAGCTAAACTGGTTTTACAAAACGGCGGAGGCTTGGACTTTCTTTTTCTAAAAGGGGGAGGTCTCTGTTTGGCCTTAGGAGAAAACTGTTGCTTATATACCACTCTGGAGTTATTAGACAAAATGTGGCTGCCCTTAAGAAATGCCTACAGGAAAGGGAACAAGCTCAACTGGCAGAACAAAATTGGTTTGAACGTTGGTTCTCATTCTCCCCTTGGTTGTCCACCCTCACATCAGTAGCCATAGGACCCCTAATAGTGCTTTTAGTCAGTGTAACTATCGGTCCCTGTATCA